>JAZGTK010021506.1:0-10590 GCA_036877625.1 Ambastaia sidthimunki
TCATGGTTCTGATCTGGGCTTTCTTCGCTGTCATCTTCCTGGCCAGCTACACTGCTAACCTGGCAGCCTTCATGATTCAGGAAGAATACATCGACACTGTATCTGGTCTCAGTGACAAGAAGGTACAAGAAGGTGCTGCTTCTGCAGTAGTTTAATCCCAAAATAATAATATTAGGCATCAATGTGATCCTTTTTAGTTTTTAATATTGAGCTTTAATTACATACTTTTGACTTTTGTTTTTGTTTGTTTACACTGTTAATCAGATTTCATTTGTATGCATATATAACTGTGTAAGTGGCAGATACAATATTTATTCTACGAGGTTAATTGTCATATTGAGGTTTTCCAGAAATGCAGATGTGTGCAGTATTTGAATAAACGTTTTTCTAATCTGGATGCAAACCACACGCGTCTCAACTGAATCTGAATCAGATCTTTGTTCATGTGCGACAGTCTAGGCCAAATTATGCTAATAAATCATTGATCTGTAATCATGACACAATATTTCAGTTTTCTTTTTGTACTTTAATTGTTTCGCTTTTGGGTTTGCAGTCGTGTTTAGCTCAATGAATAATTAACTGGATTTCAGTGACTGAACTGGACTAATTTCTCAGAAAGCTGATGAAGTTTTTCTGACTGAAGCTTGTCTGTTGATTTTAGTTCCAGCAGCCGTCTGAACAATATCCTCCCTTACGCTTCGGCACCGTCCCAAACGGAAGCACGGAGGAGAACATACGGAGCAACTATCCCAACATGCACCAGTACATGGTGCGGAACAACCAGAGGGGTGTAGAAGAAGCCATCGACAACCTGAAGACCGGGTGAGAATGATGAGAGTTTAAAACAGTGTAGAATTACTGATGACATCTCATCAGTTCTTTATTCATGTATTTTATGTTGTATTGCGGAAGATACTTGTTTGTTGCGATTATTATTCATAATTAAAGTTTTATGGCTTATGATATTGGTGCTGGGTTTTATTGCTTTTGCAATAACAAGACACTTAAGATCAGAATTTTACTGCAGTGTAATTCAGTTTAAATACATTTTTGTATTTTTTATTAGATGCAGGCCATTTCTGACAGGTTATCAACAGCATTTTAGAGTGTTGTACTGTGTGATTGTTGTCAGGATGAGAAGACTTTCAACCAGCATAACACAAAAATGTTTCCAGAAATATTCTCCTGCCTGCATTAAATCTGACATAATCTGTTGCGTCCTCATTTTAATTCCAGTGGCACATTTCCACAGCTGTAGTCCAATTAAAAACACACACAATCTGACAAGCAGGAGGTGATTGTCCTAAATTAACCTTCCGTCTTGATCCTGAAACTATTTATATTGTTTAATCACTTGAAATCAAACAAACCGTGAAATGTTTGGCTTGAACATCAAAGTGTTTGTACTGCGTTGCTTTGAATTTCCTTCTAACACGTCCAGCCCGGCAAATGAAAAAGCTCTCAAAGAATAAAGCCCTCAAACTTAATACTGACCCTAAATCAGCCCCGGCCAATCACATCCCAACAGAATCAAGATGTTCTTTCCGGCGTGAGGAGACAGATGTGCTGGAGTTATTGATGGACGTGGGTGACGTGATGGATCACGAAAGAGCCGTTAATTATTTTCCCGGCTGTGGCTTTTCGTCACCATTTTGAAGACTGACTTTCATCTCTGGTGCAGCGTCGCTGATCATTTCTCATTCTTCAACCGTAACTGTTACAGTAGTTGCACTTTACTGATGGAATTAACCTTTAACAAACCAGCTCAGCAGTGACACTTTATTCAAATTTAAGAAGCAACTTTATTTGGGTAAATAATTAACAAACGTTAGTTACTGAGCGAGTACATGACACATCAGTGTTCATCTCATTATCTTACTCTGATTCACAACAGTAAGATTATAATAATGATTTAAATATGTCAGGTTGACGTGCTGAAAAGCATGTAAAGTAACCTGCACATTTATATTTTGAACAAAGATGGCGACAGAGAGGCAGGAGTTTTGGACTGCTGCTTTTAATCTAGCTTCCTAAAGATTGGTGGAAATTTGTCTTGTGTAGATTTACATAATTATCTACAGATCACAAAAAACTCAGAATTTGGCGTAAATTATGTCAGTTCACTGATTCCTGTCGTTGTTATGGTCACACACTGTGTGATGCGGGTCTTTTAAACTTGTAAAAGATTTGCTAGTGTGTTATTGATGTATAAAGATCATGTGATTTCCTGTCAGTTTTCTGTGTGTAGTGTTTGGGAGCATCTCTGCAGTTGTGTTATTCATTCACTTCTCTGCATCATAAAACAGTTTCAGGTACAGAATAGTGAAATGTGTGTTGTCATTAAAACCTCACTGCTCTTCAGGTTTATGTGCACACGCGTCTGTGTGTTAATGGCCGTGTTATCTACAGCTGAAGCCACACATCACCCCACGCTTTGAGCTTGAAAAACGGTTATGTTACTGGAATAAATGTAAATGTTCTGTCTTTGTCTATAAGAGCTCTTATATAGTAGGTATCAGTATATTTTTTGTATAGACTCTTATAGGCAGTTCCTGCTATAGGCCGGTTTCAGCTGGTTTTGTTTGAAGACCACCGCCTGCACAAATTGGTTCTCCAGTTATACGTGACTCATTTCAAGAAAGTGAGCAGCCAGACAACACAAGCGTTCTCTGCAGAAATTCTGCAATATGCCTGTTCGCATATATTACCTCAGTTAGAGCAAAAAACCATGTGACCCAGAAAACTTCAGTGGTGTTTAATTATTCACCTGCAAATAAAGTGTTATGCATGTGTGAGTAACCTGCAGTCATTTATATACCTGCTTCTTTCTCTCTGCAGTAAACTGGATGCGTTCATCTACGATGCAGCTGTCTTAAACTACATGGCTCGTAAAGACGAGGGCTGTAAAGTCATGACCATCGGCTCTGGTAAAGTCTTCGCCACCACAGGATACGGCGTCGCGCTACACAAGAACTCGCGCTGGAAGCGGCCGCTGGACCTCGCCCTGCTGCAGCTGGTGGGAGACGGTGAGATGTAACCCACAGAGAGCATTTATAAAGTAAATGCTAATTTATAAAAGTCTTTCCCCATCTTCTGAGCATCTGTGTGTAGCTCCTGCAGTGTGGAGGTGATGCTGAGTGGGTTGTGATGTCAGCAGGGGGTGGCTGAGATGTTTCTCTGGTTGGGTTGATGTATTTTTGATGAACATCTGCTCCAGGTGGTTGTTACTGGTGGTGTTGTGGTGCAGTCTGGGGATCTGGTGGTGTTGTCTCTCTCTCTCACACACACACACACAAGCATACAGTTGTATTGTATTTTTGATGAGGAAAGTTGAGTTCCTTCATCATGATTAATTATTAAATAAGGGAATGATAATATGATAAATGCACAATTAAACAGTGTTACAGCCAAAGAGTCATTTCAGTAAATGCTGAAATGTAAAAAGTCAAACTCGAGTTTTAATTTGGTCTTATATTTAGATTGAAATTCTCTTTAGGGATGATTTTGCCTGTTTGAATAAATGTGATGAAACATTAAAGTTTCAGTTGCTGTGATTAATTTCAACATTATCTGATCTGTTGCTGTAGATGTAGCTCAAGGCATGTTGTCATTCATTTGAAATACGTGATTAACCTAAAGGGTCAGTCCAGTCAGTTTTATATGCTTCATGTGAAATACAGATTAAGACTGAGGTCTGGAGTAAAGCAGTAACTGTCTAAATGCACGTGTGGTTTTCATGCCTGTATTTCTCACTCTCATAAATGCACTAATGGCTGTTGTTGTGAGAAGGTCTGGAGCTTTCATCTCCAAAACTACTCTGGGCTCGTCTTATCACAAGAGTCTTGAAACCAGGCCATTTCAGACCTCCATCAAAGTTATTATCCACCGCTCTCTTTCCTCTTCCTGCCTTTCAAGATTCTTTCCCTCTCTCTGTTTTTTCTTTTCAATTTTCACCTTTTTGTGAACACAGTGTAATAATAAGTGAAGATAGACCAGCATCTCTACTGTCTGGGGGTTTGAATCAAAGACTGAAGTTTTTAAACCTTGTTCTGTTTGCGTTGCCCTGTTCTGTCCATCATGTTCTCTTGTCTTCAGTTTGTAGGTCAGCTTATCTCTCATGCTTCTTATCTTCTTACTTCTTTTCAGATGAGATCGACATGCTAGAACGTCTTTGGCTATCTGGAATCTGTCATAATGATAAGATCGAGGTCATGAGTTCCAAGCTGGACATAGACAACATGGCAGGAGTCTTCTACATGCTTCTGGTGGCAATGGGCTTGAGTTTGCTGGTGTTTGCCTGGGAACATCTGGTCTACTGGAAGCTCCGACACTGTTTGGGCCGTTCTGGGGGACTGGATTTCCTGCTGGCTATCAGTCGGGTGAGTAAACTCTCTTACAACCCAATTGTATTGACTTGCAAATTTTATGTTTCAAAGAGAGATGACAGTAGAGAGGCAAAGATTTAATCTTTAATCATTTAATTTATTTTGTCGTTAACATGTTAAAGAATTCAGTTCAATTTTAAGGAATAAGAACTAACTATTAGGTGTAATTAATGGGATAAGAAATTAGGACAGCAGTACATTTAGCAGAACGTGAATTTATGCAGAAAAATCAATATTATAACAACTTTACCCAAGATTTATGTCCGTAATTGTACATAAAAAAAATGCTGCTGTTTTTGCTGCTGGTTCACTTTTATCCACTTATATTAAAATTTTAGGAAAATATATATGAATAATATATGTAATATTTTAGTAAATATTATATTTATAAATAATATTAGTATTATTTGTTATATTTATATTAAAATTTCAGTGAATTGCTGTGTTTCACTTGTGGGTGATATTGCATTTGTTGAACTTTGATGATAATTAAATTTCACTGTGTACTGAATGCAAATGACTTTTGTTAAACTTCCTGTCTGGGTTAAATTTATGAATAAATTATGTATAAAAATCTGTGTGTGTGTGTGCGTGTGCGCGTATGCTTGTGCGTCTGTACGTGCGCGTGTGCGTGTGCGCGTGTGTGCGTATGCTTGTGTGTCTGTGTGTGTGCTGGCACTCCTATCAGTTTCAATTTGCTCTGAATACCCAGTTTTAGAAATCACAGAACATAATGAAACACTTCTAATGTCAAGATGAATAAATGAATGTTAATGACATTAAACATTTAATTACTCGCATATGTTAACATGTTTTTCCCAAAAGTATTTTCTAAAATGTTGCCAGTATGAGAGAGCAGATACAATACAGCAAAAACTGTTCTTTGAAAGATGAACTGCTCTTTGTTTTTTTTTTAGTTTGCACTATAGAATTAACTTTATTGTTGCAAATAATTTGCTAATACAATTCAACATTTTTTTACACTTTTTGTTACCTTCTGGTTTGGAGCAGATTATAACAGCACACTTATAGTTTCTGATGTGAGGGCACATCCAGTATAACCTCTGAGGGATTTTATAAAGCCTCTTTCTCTCTTATTAGTGGAAAACAGAGAAAGCGGATGACAGAAGATGGATAATTTATTAATTCTGTATTTTCATTTGTCTTCTTTGCTTGAAAGGAATGACAATAACTTTAAATCCCTTAGGCAGTAAACACTTTAAAGAGGGAATTATAAAGCAGTTAAATGTGATGACACTCAAACAGTGAGGTCAGCATTAGCATTACATTAGTGAAAGGTTTGCTAACAGTGTGTACTCTTGCATCATCAGAGCACAGAGAGCTTTATCATTCTCTTATTATGATAATATTTCTTTGCATTACATTATTCGGGTGTCTAAATCTGTCACCAAGGGAAACATTATAATATTTCGGTGCCTCTGAACTGTTTGCTAAATAAATGGTTTGTTTGTCTTACAGGGAATGTACAGCTGTTGCAGTTTTGAGGATGAAACGGCTCCTGGAGGTTCTCAAAGCACACTTCCTCAGTACCATCACATCTCTACAGTTCCTCCTCCCCCACCTCATGTGATCTCTACAGCTGCAGCGAATCCCTCCATCACTATGGCACAACAACAAAAACAACACCACCAGCAGCCGCCGGTATACAACACTCTTCTTCCCGGCTCACCTCCATCAGGTGGACATTCTGGTATGGCTTTAGGACCATCAAACAGTCCCATTCTTGGAGCACCCATGCCTTGCACAACATTCCTTCCACGTCATGATCGCAGATTAGCTGTGGTGGATCGATGGACACGTCCGAAGGTGGGCCCTGAGAAACCCAGTGGTGTAAGCAGTGGGATTACAGACCTGACACAATTCCAGGGTATGCCCCCTCACTGGGGCGCAGGGGAGGGCGGCATGGATGAGTACAAGAGATACTATGGCCCAATTGATCCAGAAGGTTTAGGGGTTTCTGCGGAGCCACAAAATGCAGACACCCAAACTCCAAAATCTAAACGTCAAAGGGCAAAATCCACTGGAAACCCAGGGATACCTCCTAAAAGTCAAGTGTCTGGACACTTACCCATTAACCCTGCCTTATCACAACCCTCTTCAACGCAGCAATCATTCTGGAGAAAAAGCAGCTTCTCCAAAAGGAAGGGCTCAGGAGTCCCACTTTACGAAAACATCCTTCCTCTTGGGAGGAGAGGTGGCAGCAGGTACAGAATAAGGGATAAAGTTGGCAGAAAGTTACATTGCCCTCCTCCTCTTCCTTTACCTGTACCCGTGCTTCTCTCCTCCCCAACTCAAACTACGCCCTCACCTTCTCCATTTGTGTGCTACACATCAACTTTCTCCAGCACCTCCAGTTCATCCTCTTCCTCAAAATCAGTCTCCCGATCCAATTCTCCCTCCTCCTCTTCATCCTGCACATCAGCACAGAGCTTCGGGTACCGGGGAGATGTGTATGAGGACTATGACACAGATGAGCTTACAGAGGAGTCAAGCTTGCTTCTGGGGAGGAGAAAAAGTCGTTCACGTATGTCTTCACGTTCACTGCCCAGCAGTCCTCCACCGCCACCAATACCACCTCGCAAACCTTGCCCACAGAGGGGGCAGATACAAGACAGGACAGGCAGTCAGCTTGCACAACTTCAAGAATGGTGGGCATCCTGGGGAGAGAAAGAAAAGAACAGAAAAGCAGTTGGAGACAGAGAAGTTAAGGAGGGAAAACAACATCACAAAGAGAGGGAAAGAGAGAGAAAAAGGAAGAAGAAGAGTAAAAAGAAAAGGAAGAGAGAGGAGCGTGAGAGAGAAAGGGAGCGTAAAAGACGTAAGGTGAAAAAGAAAAAGAAAAAAGGGGAGAAATCCAAAAGAAGGGAAAGAGAAAAGCGATCTGAACAAGAGGAGGGAGATACTGACAGGAAAGATGTTTTTGATAAAGTTGCAGTACAGGAGTACACTTCCTACCCTGCACTAAGACGAAGCTCTTTTCGAAAAAAGAGTGAAAGCTCTATTAGGAGTTATGAGTGGGATTTAACCAGAGACAGAGTAAAGAGAGATAGGAATGATCAAGGGGGTGATGATGAAGAGGGAGGTAGAGAAAAAGAAAGGCACCACAAAAGCCCTAAATCACATCGTCACTCCAGGCCAAGGTCTGAGAACAAACATTTTTCCACCTCAAACAAACCTTCTTCAACTGTCAAATTCTGGGGTAGCGGGAACCCAACAACACAGTCAACATCAACTATTGTACCTCTTCTGCCACTTTCTAAAAGACGTAAATCTGTAGGAGCTGATAGAGATGAGCGAGGAAGAGGTGGAGAGAGTCGTCCCCTTTTGGGAAAGAATGAGAGAGGTAAAGCTCGTACACGAGAGGGACTGTCATTTCATGAATGGGATTCTGAGGAGGAAGAGGATGAGGAGTCTGAGATGGAAAGGAGTAGACCAGAAGAACAGGGGAGAAGAAGAGAAAGTAGAGGGTTGACCTCAGAGTCAGACAGAGAAAGAGAAAAAACTGTTGAGATATATACTGATGATGAAGGTTCCTCAGGGGAGTTTGGTAAGTTTGAAAGATATTGGGAGGGTCATGAAGTAAGGGCAGTTGGAGGCATTGGTGGAGGTGGGTGGTTTTTTGGCACCTACCCTGCCAGAGAAAGAGGAGGCAGTATAAACAGTAGAGATGACTCTTTTTTAGGATGGGGTGGCGGGGAAAGTAGCTTTGGGTATGGAGCAGGAACAGGATGGGGGTCAGGAGGTTTAAGATCAAATCAGTGGCCTCCTGCTCCATTGACTCCGCCGCCCCCACGAAGATATTGGTCTGTAGACAAGTTACCACTGAAGACTGAAAAGAAGTTTAAAAGCAGGTCCCAGGAAAAAAATCATGGCCACACTTCCTGTTCCTGCCAGTCACCTCATCACTCTGCCAGCACTCACTACAAATGGAATAGAGTGACTTCTCGTAGTCAAGAGGAGCTACTGACCCACTGCCATAGTTTCAGCAGCAATTTAAGGCCTAAACAGCAATCATTCAAAGCAGATTGGTCTCAAAGTCAAGCAAAATCTGGAAGCCAATCCAATCTCAGTGCACAAAGACAGCAGCGTTCAGACCGGTCTCGACAACTGCCATCTCCTCCTCAGAGTCTACCACTGTCTTTGCCCACTCCAATGGTCCCTGCACTTCCAGCACCACCATCTTCATCTCATCATATACATGCTCCTCCACCTACCTCTTCCTCCTCAGTTTCATCCACTTCTGTTGTCTCATCCACTCCTGGTGCCCCACAGGCTTCCTCCATTTCCTCCTCTAGTGCTAAGCTCCAATATCAGAAACTGCGATCCGCTCCACAAGCTCAGAGGTATCAATCACATCTTCCCCTCAAAACCAGGAGTCTGTGCTCTCGTCGAAGCTCTGCCCAGTTCTCCAGTGTGGAGAGTGAGGTCTGAGGAACATTAGCAAGCAACCCCAAAGGGCAATCAAATCATCTGCTCATGCTACAAACTTTTCATAACAGTTGGGTTGGGTTATTCTGGCTGACACTCTCTGTTTGCACAAACTTCTGTCACAGAAATTGTAACCCTTGCTCTTACTCGTGTAAGAATGGTACTGCCATCCTGACAAATCTTGTTTATTTTAGCAAGGCTTTCATTTGGAATGTCTATAATATGAGTAAATGTGTTTTGCAGCTCAGTGACTGAGGAACGTTTTTTCAAGGGGAAATTCAGAGGTCAAAATACACAGCTCTAATGCCTAACCCCATTTCTTTTTGCTCTCCAAGTTAAATCATGAAATAATTGTTGTGTATGTTTGTTCAATATCTCTCAAGGGAAGTTCACAAAGGAAAGTAAACCATTTCTCTGTGCATATTCCTTGACCTCCACCTTCTTCTGCAGTCTGACGTCTTGTCATTGTGTGTGTTGTCATCAGTGTTTGCAATCCTGGAAACAGGGTAAGTTACATAGACTGATCACATAATGGCTTTACTGCAGCTAAAATCACCGCACAGGTCCTCATGTGCTCCATTCAGCAATACATACATTAACACAAACAATATTCAGTGCATATATTTTATATTTAAAGGTTATTTTATATATATATAAATAATATATGTGATCTGGTTTAAAGCAGTTGTGTTATAAATCTAGACACTGTGCTGTGTTACATTAGGGCACATGCAATCTTTCAACTACCTATAATCGATGGCAAATCTTTCCCTCTTGACTTAATGTACCTGTTGCCATGACAACACAGTGTGCTGCACTCAATAAGATCGTAGCTTCACGTGAGAGAACTTCTGATCAGAAGCGGTTGGAGAACTTCTGAACCATGTTGTTTGGAGAGCAGGAAAGACAGGCTAGCCATACTGCAACACTGTACCGGCTAACAGCAGCATCAGTGAGTGTGTAGGTGAGGAGAGCACTGTTTACAGTTTAACACTGTGTCTTTAAACCTTTTTAACTAGCTGCTATGCGCCGTCATTTTTAAGCTTCACACGTGATATTCATACTTGCTTAAACTGTGTAAAACCTGCTCAAATGAGAATGAAACAAATGAGCAGATTGATGCTTTTTCTCTGTTAAATATAAAAATTCAAGCTTAAGTTTTCTGTTAATTGTGAAGAAAATACTTGATTATTTAAAGATGATTTAAATACTTAATCAAAAGTTGTTTGATTTTGTTTTTACCATCAGCCGAAAGCTAGCATACTCGAATGATCTCGAATGCTATAACTGACTATGAATATTGTTAAGGGCAGTTTTGAGTACATTTTATTTATTTGTATGTATTTTATTTCTGATATTGTGTTTAAAATGTTAACACGTGGCCGTTGTGTTTGTTTTTGTCTTTCTATGTGTCTTTGGGTTCAGATTGTTGGTTGTTTACTGAGCTTGTATTTATGTTGGTTTGACACAGCTAACACACTAGAGCTTTTCTAGAGCTTTTGAGCTACGAAAGCCACAATTATTGATACAATTCTTCAGGCTATTCTGACTTGATTTGTTTTTTTAATTTGGTGTTTTTTTCAAACTGAATACTTAAATGTTTTTTTTAATGATCATGCATCTCCCCCTTGCAAACAAAATGTTAACTAGCTCAATATATTATTGATTTTAAAAATCCATCTTATTCAACCATTACCTGATCTTAAAAGTATAGATCCTAAAAGTTTTCAGATTACAACATACTTAAATAACCTTT
>JAZGTK010021507.1:0-10590 GCA_036877625.1 Ambastaia sidthimunki
AGAGTGATTCGTTCAGTCGCGCATGCGCAACATCCTGTAGGCGCTGTACCGGCATTAATTCACCTGTTTCAAATCTTCGGGTTTGAGTCGTTCAGGTGCAGAACGGAGTCTCAGACAGTCCCAAGCTATTGGTTAATCATTACTAAAATGTACACAGCCATGTGGGGACTGACCGATAGTATCGATTTATGAAAAAAAAACAACAAAGCCCAAAAATGGAGTTATGAGGATTCCGCCCAACAGCGACGATATGTTTCATGAAACAAAGCATTTGGATTTGAAATGACTATGCTTTCTGGTACACAGTCCAGACATCACATATCACACGTCACGTCAAAAGAGAAAAGTTGCAGGCATTTGGTGTCGCTTGTAAAAAAGAAAAGATTAAATAAAATAAAAAGGAATAATTAGCAACAATAATTAAGAATTTAAAGTAATGCATTTAAACTATTTGCAAATAATAATTTTATTTTACAAAAATGTCAAATTTTCAATGTTTATACACACACACACACACACACAATTTTGTACAATTCTTTACAATTTTGATCCCCTGGCAATCCTCTATTGCAGGACCCAAGACCCCGTCCACAATTAAAAAACAATGTCACTACAAATATTATTAATTAGCATAACTTTACTGGATGTTGAACAAGAAACAATACTGAGTTTATTTAAATGAGAAATTCTGTATTAATAGCTGTTCACCAAAGGTTTCAGCAGCAGGATTGTCTAATTCACTGAAATTCATTGCCAATTTTTCATTCATTAAAACTACTTAATTGAAATGAACCACCTTAGACTAACTGTTCACTCATCATTAAAACACATCTGCTATGAACTCACCCTCTGCAGAATTAAACAGATCACAATATCCATCTTGATTGACAGACAGCTGTTGCTTATGTAACACAAGAGGTCATAGTTGTGAAGTGATGTGTTTTAGTATAAACCAGAAACGTCCTCTGCACAGTCTGATGACAGTCACTAAAGCTGCTTCTTAACATATTGATGTGAAGCAGCCATTTAAACCGTAAAGTGACACAGGACAGTATGAGGTACTGCTGGGGCTCCTGTCTGACCAGCTCTTACAATCGTCCCAACCTCAGCTGACCTCACAGCTAATAAACCCTTAAAGAGACTCCTGTCGCGAGGAACATCCACATTTGCTTTGCATTGCTCAAAAATACTAATATATGATCATGAGACTCAGAAATGTTCAGCTTGATGTAATTGGTTTCTGCCTGTATCAAAACACAGTTAGTTTGTAACATCTTATAGCTTTTTATATTTTTAATCTAATGCAATGGCATTCAGGAAGTTTTAGGTCTAAATCACAGTGTTGAACTGTTTTCTCTGATCTTGACACAAACAGCACTCAGTCAAATGTGCCTTTTTTAGAGAGCAACTACAATTTTGAAGGTAAAGTTCTGAGGTCAGTTTACAGGTCAAGTAAGGTTTCATTTCCATACACAATACAATTTGTTTTGAAGCAGCTTTGAAGACAAAATATCACAGTACTAATGCCTTAAATTCCATAAGTTCCTTTTAAAGATCCATTGAAATGGTTCCATTTAAATATCAGAAGAACCTTATTAAATTTTGTTAGATTTATCACTAAAAGCAAGAAAATGCAAGAAAAAAAAACAATATAATATATTCAATATATTCAATATATACTGCCAAATATCTTCGGATATCTGAGGTGATCTTCAAAAGAAGATACATTTCTTGTAGAGTTGTGTGATGATACAGCTGGAGAAAACCAGATACAAACAATGATAAGAATGAGATTATTTTGTAGCATGTATGTTAAACAGCCACAAAAGGTGTTTAGAAGCTCCAATCAGAGTTTATTTCCCTTTCTGGATGGCCGGCTTCATCTGAGCGACGAGTTCAGGAGAGTCACAGCGAGACCAGCATAGTGTGCTAATGAAGAACATTTAAATATTACAGGTTAATGGCTGGGGAAACGATAACATCATCATCCTCTCTCACCCCACAGAAAATGAGAGGACAGAAATATTACATGAGAATGATTAATAATGAAAACTGTTTACTTTGATTAGCAGCTTGATGTGAAATGTAAAGAATCGTATGTGAAAGAATGTCACATCGTAAAGAAAGCAAACTTGCAACTCAATTCAAACAACATACCAAAATGCACCATGATAATGTATAAATACTGTATTCTGTATTATTATTCAAAGCGCTGTCTGACATTGTACATGGACATTGTGATTCATCAGTACTATGGTATATATCAAAACAGCGTGGTATTACCGTCTGACACTGTCACTGCATATTTTTCAAAACTTGAATGTTTGTGTAAAGAAATTCTGTCAGTTTGGCTTTTTATCTTTTACCAGAAATCAGGTTCCACCGATTCAAACACCTTCCTCATCAGTTTGACAGTGTAATTTAGTGAACAATAATGTCTCACTACTGCTTCAGTTATACCTGCACTTTTATTTTTACTTTATGAGCTCTTTATGAAACATAATTTTTATACTACAGTTACTCCTCTCAATATCTCACTTACTAACTTGTTCTGTTCTTGCTGCGGGAAAACTTGACAATTTTATAGGGAAATTATAGTATATATGAAGGGAAGTTATAGATAAATTTGCTTATCCTAAAGAGCTAGTTTTCAAAACTATCTTGCCTGAACTCTGGAACCAAGCCCCTTAAACTCAATGCAATCCTTCCCAGAAGGCTTTGCGTTTGTTAAGGGAACCTTCTAGAAGGCTGTGGGTACCAGCAGATGTCAGTGATTGGTCATGAGATACGGATGACCCATGGACCGTTGTGAGCTCCAGAAACCACACAGCCATTGGCTCAATGCTAATGCTAATGAAACAAATGTAGAATGACTTAGCGAATGTGTGATTTATCACAAGCTGCAGAATTTCCCACATTTTCAGGGCTCTGTGTGTTAATATTAGTTTGTGCAAGTGTGAGGTCTCAAACGCTTTGGCGGCTCATACCTGTCTGTCCGACGAAGAGTAAATTGCATGCTGGGAAACAGCTAGTTCAGAGAGGAAACATTAGCTTTTTATTCTTCATTTTCAGGTCATTTAGAACAGAGTTTGACAGATGAAATAATGATCTACAATCTGATTGTACTGTGGACTGATTCTAGACACACACAAACTAAAATCATGATTGATTCATGTGTGTCACACAGAGTTTCTCTGGGAGTCATATTTTATCAGTCCCAATCAATAAGTCAATCACAGAGTTTTGAAAAACGATAGTTGTCACAGTATAATATGAGAGCGTCAGAGAATAGCAACACTATCAGAAGACTTATCAACACTTCTGTGTGTTATTTAATGAACTGTGGGTGATTATTCAACAGTATGATTGGTTTAAACAATGTTTTCTGTAACTAAATTTAGAGAAGTTAACTCTTAAAACAAGAAAGACAATTTTTGTCAATGGGGCAAAAAAGCAAAGAATCTTTAGAACCTGGGGGATTTTCTGAAGTTCAGTGGGCAGTTTAACTGCAACCATCTGATGTGAACATCTGAATTGGGTTATTTTTGTAAATTCTGTTATTGTGTCTTATGTAACTATATGTAATCATCTGATGTAACAAATACCTTGCTAAAGGCAGTACTAAGCAAAAAATAATGGTGCATATATTAAACATACATGCATTCACCTGTAAGAATCTTACCCAAACAACTTTTGCACTGACACCCATTCGCTCTACCCAACAGGAAATCGGCCCTTATGGATTATAGAAAAGTGTATGTCCTGAACTTTTAAATACTCCTACTTCGGATTTGATGTGATTGTCACCAAGCTTGGTAAACATCATGCAATGCTATTGAGAATTCAAAAGTGCAAAAGGATTTTTGATATCTTGAACAGTGTTGCCATGGCAAAGCGGTAAAATTATGGTGAAAAATGGGAAACAGGAGGTCTCTTATATCTACAGCATGCATTCACCGATTTACATCAAGCTTGGCAAATATGTTTGGTGTGGTGGGCTGGTGACATTGATATGACTATTGTGAGTCAATGTCATTGTACTAGCAACAGGGAGTATGTCACTTAAACTTCAAAATAGTGAACTTACATTTAGATCAAGTCACTTCAGACTTGGTCAAAAAAATTTAGACACATGACTGATGTAATGCTGCAAAATGATTTGAAATGATATGACATGTCAAACTTTAAAACGATATTCAAGTGTATCTGAGGTACTTAGCATGCTTGAAATGTCATGAAATTTGGCGTACACATCATATTTTGCAGCCTTTAGGGTAAAAAAGTTTCGCCCCCTTTTGATTTGACGGGGTTAGTCTTGCCTACAGTCACCAAACTTACATACATGTAAGTTACATGTATTGTTCTCAGCAAGCTAGACAACGTTCAAATTTACATTCATTAGCTCCTCCCAACAGAAAAATCAACCATTTTGGATTGCATGTGGATTTTTAATCAATTACATGCTTTAAATGTTTAAAAACTCCTCCTATGGAATTTATGGGATTGTCACCAAATTTCGCAAATATTACGCAAAGACACTGATGATCCTAAATTGCAAAGGGATTTTTAATAAAAAATTTTGATTTTTGATATTTGCTTGTGAATTTAGTGATTTCCTTTAAATGTCAACTTTAGTCCTCAGTCCGATGACATAGAGTTGGCTATTCTTACTGTCATAGCGCCACCAACTGGCAAAAAAGTGTAACTTAAAACAACATTCAAACGAGCAATTTTAAATATACTTCAGTCGCTTCCTACTTGGTCAGAAGAAAAGATGAGAGATTAAAAATGCAAACGGATTGTTGATATCTCGAACGGTGTTGCCATAGTGAGGCATGTATGGCAATAAATAGAACAGGAAGTGTCTGGATTTATCTGGATTACCAAGGTAACACCTGACGTATTCAAAATAGCTCTGTTATCAGCCCCACAGTGGAAAATAAAACCATATCCGTACTAGCTGGGCCATATCAGCATATTAATGTAATGATTAAGCAACAATGATCCCTGCATTTTTTTATTGATCCATTTTCTTTAAATAATATTTTGTGCATTTGTGCAAGGCATATGTAAACTTATGACCACAATTGTATATATTTCCACGTCTTAGTATTATAGACAGATGATTTTACCATGAAACAAGGCAAAAATACTAAGATCAGTCAGTTCTGCACTGCCATAATGTTTCTTTTTTGTTTTCCTCTGAACACCTTAGCTACACGTCTCCACTGCTGGGTGTCGACAAGCCTCATGTGTAGCGCATGCAGATATCTGATGAGGTTTTTGTGCTGAAAGCTTTGGCTTTTTTCTGGCATGAGTTTAATTGACTGCTGATGACCTCAGCAATCTGACGGGATTAGAAGGGAGATTTCCTGCAGCAAGAACGCATCACAGAGGTGCATGTTTCTGTCTGTGCCTTCACAGCTGATAAATCAACAGGAACAGGATAATGTGCCTGAACGTGACGCTTGGCCTCCCCGCCCGTTTCCCCTGGGAGGGGCAGTAATCTGCTTAAAACATTCTTTAAGCAGCCATTTGTCATCCAGCATGTAACTGGCACGTTGTGAGGCTCTGAACAGCGCGGGAGGGGCCGACTGCACCTTCTACATAGAAGCAATTCTTGAACATTAAAGCCTAGTGCACACTACAAGACTGAAGCTTGCTGCCCTCCTGCAACACTGCAGCAAAATGCCTCCAATTATAGTGAAGTCGCAGCCAGCAAGTATCCTGCAGCAATAATACAGATGCATTTATCCACAGCATTACCCGTTATCTCAAAGGCAGCTGACACTATAAAATCACTTGCAAAAACCATCTTCATCATTCTTTTTGTGTTGTGAGACTCGCTCTAATTCTCACTCAGACAACAACTACAACAAATTTTGATCTGAAATCCTTTTCGCCAACTGGTGTGCACACTGCCTTTTAGGGGCCCCAGCAACAATCCAAAAATGAGAAATGAGCACATGAAGAGAACAAGACTTTGGAGAATAAAAAACATTAACATGACCAAACAAAATCTGTCAAATTTCTGTGAATCTATGCAAAATCAGCCACAAGGCCCTTTCTCAACATTGTTAACATGTTGTCAGAAATCATCTCTTGCGTTGCTAAGTGTGTGATGAATGGAATGTTGGAACGTGACAAAAAACAAGAATCTCTGTGTCATTAAATGTGCAAAGAGTGACAATATTCTCTGGGTTTGCAAATAGCCACAGAACCCATATGGCTCATTGCCCTGTGTTTTCCTCTCTAATCATGCCACATTTCCTGCATGGTATTCAGAATGACCTGGAGAAATGCTGAGATCAAAAAAATTTCAACAGTGTCCAGAAAGAAGATTTTTTTTTTACAAAGAATCTGCATCAACAGTGTCAGACATTCATGTTTTTAGACATTTGACCACAGTCAGATTGCTTCATGTCTCTAATGACTTACTGGTCTGGTTAACTCAAGACACAATCTACAAAACTGACAGGAAACCTACATCATCTCAGACGTGAAAGGCCACCAGCATTTGTGCTAATGGCTGTTCAGTTACTGAACAGAAGAACACAAAAAAAAAATACACAATACAAGTCAAGGGCGTCACACACACACGTAACATACACAAACGGCACTGCCAAAGTGTCTTTGATTTTACAGTTTGGTTCATTGGAACATGTCACTGCCTTTCGCCAGATTTCAACACAACACAAACAGCAGCGTTGCAGATAAGATGCGCTAATCAGCACCGCACAGCCCCACGCAACATGATTTAACTCAATTTATATGTAAATGAAATATTTTGATTATAATGAGCTTACTGTGTCAAGTTGTACGAGATGGAGTTTGTCTCCATGTGCAAGACACAATTATATTGCTTGTAATGCAAAAACTTATTTATGTCTCGTTTATCAGTAAAAATGTCTGAACATTTTACAAATGATGTGTGTATACTGTTTTATGTATTTAGGAGAGAAAACGCACACGAGCCTTAGACTTGAGGCTTGTTTTTAGAAAGTATTTTCTGAGTTTTGTTTTCTGTACCCCACTGGCTACGTAATAGTGTTGTTTTTTGAAAGATCCTCAGGTAAGCCTAGGAAAAGCTGATTGACCGAAATCTTGCGAATTAATATTTTATTTTATGTGATGCTAGGTTGTGTGCAGGATTTGAAATTTTATTTTGTTAATATTTAACGTACCTCACATTTTACTCTTAACAACAAGTGCTGTGTTATATAACCGTTTTGTAGCCATCTTTCTTAATGTCAAGATTTCCAAACTTGGCTGGAGAGAAGTAGGCAGATGCAGAAGGGAGTGAAATTGTTTGGACCAGAGCTCTGAAACATGCGTCCACAGGTTTGTCTGTGCTTTAATTGATCTCAGTAGCTTCTGGCTGCATGGGATGCCACATGCGGCATCATTAGTGTTGAAACTGTTTGTTCAGTTTGAAGCAGAGAAATGATTTGGCTTTATTTCTCTCTGATGTTTCCAGTATAAACGGCAGGAAATAAGAGAGTACAGAGTGAATCTGCGGCAGTGTTGTACGCGCTCGCTTTTAATTGGTGCTTTGCGGGCACAGAATAGACGCATATGCATCACTGTGCTACAAACGAATGGTGCGTGACGTTCCAGCTGAGTCAGCGCGTCGCTGCGTGTTAGAATCACAATAGCGAGAGGACACAAGAGGGATTGGCCTTTTGCAAAGCAAGCTCTGAAAATGGGTTCCTGACACTCTTTTTACAGTGACTGCAAGCAGAGCTTTTATCTGCGGCAGAGGAGACGGAGAACGTGCCAGGCTCTGCACGCAGTCGAAGAGAAAAGACAAGACAGTTGCTCTGTGAAGGACCATCATTTGATGAAGTGCAAGCCTAAATCTATTCCTTTAACATAAACTTTAAACATGAAATTATATTTGACATTGCTTCAAATAAATTATATTGACTCTAAAACCCTAATATTAAACACTAAAGAAGCCTTAATATTAAAGGTTTCTTTCTTACACTAGACCATATTGTATATAACTGTTGATGTACACATATAAATGATTATATGACAAAACTGCTGTCAGATCAGTGTCAGTAAAAGAATTCTGAGAGGCTGTTGAAAAAGATGCTAATCAAGGTCATTATGAGAAAGCTTCCAACGAGTCTGCCAGCATGCTAGTTAATGGTGCAGATAATGGCTTATAAATGGCCTTGTCCCAAAGCATCTTTGGGACAGGAGTCTGTTTACAGCCCACGAGTGAAAGGTTTTACCTGCGTGTAAATGCAGTCAATCTCACGTATTCTGTAGTTTACGTATTCATTGAATCCTAATTATAAACATTCGGATAAAAATAAGGAGGCAAACATGATGTAACAGCTGAAGACTGAAATGCTGTTGATATTTGAAATCAGCACCTAAACAAACAAACAAACACGAACCTTCATCGGTCCGTCCTCAAAATAACAAACATGCTATATATGCAACATGGGCAATGGCTTACAGCTTTGTAAGCACTGAAAGACATGCCTTTATTGCTGATAGGCTAAGAGAATGTTATGGTGTAGGGATTGGTCCAATCCACTGTTTTTCTCCTGTTTACACAGCCAGGACACAAACAAAATATTCGCAAATATTCACAAACTCATCCTCAGAAAATAGTTTACTGCACCTTTAAATATGTTATGCATCAGAAAGAACAATGAAAAAATATAAAAATGCACCTTATTGAAAAGACATGCGCTTTAAAGAATGACCCATATAATTAATTATCTTCAGCATATGCTTTATTTATTAAAACTAATACAATTATTATGAATCATACAAACATGATGCAGTTGAGTCAATAATGATGCGTCACAAAGTATAAACTCATAATGTAATCGAATCGTCGTCAGACCAAATACTTGCACCTCCAGTGGCACAATGAAGGTTTAAGAAGATCCTAAGTGTGTTACCTCTAAAGATTCATGATAAAGTGGCACACAGACAGGAGTGTTTAGAAGCATCCATCATTCCAATGGTTGATGTAACACATTAGCAGTGAAGAAGCTCGACGCTCAGGGCTGAAGGTTCTTTATGAGCTCTGCTGTTAGTGTGACTTCTCTCACGCTGGTTCTGATCCGTCCTGACCGCCGGCAGGAACCCCCCTTCACAGATTTATGACCGCTTCGTTCGACTCCACATACAGACGGAGAAACTCATAGCCCACGCTGCAGCTCTGCTCACAGGCCAGCCATTTATCAAAACTGGCATGCGGAAAATACGTTTTACGAGGTTGGAGCATATCAGTATTGGTTATTTTAATTGTGCCGTTGTACCAGTCTTAGGCTGTACAAAGGCCTTTATGCACAACTTTGCTTTTGTAGAAGAATTTTTATACAAGAATTAACAGACTATTTTTCAAACAACGTAAAAGCATCACAATGAATGAGACTAACTGAAATAAACACAAAGATCAACAAAAACAGTAACAACACCAGCGGAACCAACAAAAACAGTAACAAAGCTGAAGATGCAACTGAATACGTTGATTTCACAGAAAGTTTGCTTTATCAACAAATATTAATATTGCAGTAGCTTGATGACATTGTTACAATACACCAGACAATGATGTATGAAATAGTGAATGAGTTTATTTACACAAGCGCAAATATAAACAGGTGAGTGACGATAGAAATGATTGTAGTTCAGTTCTCTGGTAGATGGAGTGAGTGTGTTCCTGTGTTGCTCAACTGATGCATTGCATTAGCAGCGAAAAAGGTTGCAGGTTCAATTCCCAGGGAACACAAATACTGAACAAAGGCATAGCTTAAATGTCATTTTGGAAAAAAGCATCTGCCAAATATATAAATAAATGGATTGTCTTTACAGGTGGAGCTCATGGATCGTGACGAGCGCAAAGGTGAGGATGGAGGCACACACTAAATAGATCTTCAAGTGAGTGGAGGTGAACATTATGATATTGCAGGTGGGATGAGGACGAAGAGCCAGAAGGCGAACATTAAGAAGAGTAATTCTAATACAAACTGAAAACAACAATGAGGTAGCTTCAAACAGAACCTTCTAATCACTTAACCACTTCCTGCTTTATACAATACAAGATGTGCCAAAGGGTTCCCTCTTTTCACTAGGATGAGCACAGCAACCAAAACTACCGTATTTAAAACCTTGTGAGAGGCAGTGACTGTTACACTATACATTCTGTTAGTCTGGTGAATGTATGCGTCTCGTTGGGCCTCAAAAAGTATCATCAGCATAACAGTGAAAACTAACTCCATGCCTCTAAATAATAGCTGCACGGGGTAGAATATACAGCGTGAAACAGAGGCCCAAGCACTGTTAGATGATTTCATTCTTTTTGACCATTCATTCTTTGCCTATACTAGAGAATGACTGGAGCTGTTCCTTGGACAAACTATAATGCGCTGTTAGGTGTAATTTTGTAGCAGGCGATTGCAGGTTTATGATATTTTTCTCTGACGGCATCCATTTTGTTATTAAAGAAATGTATAACATCACTGCAATGATACTGAGAACTGTCAGAAGCAGCTGACGCTTTATTTTGGGGTAATTTAGTCATTGTATCATATAAACATCTAGGGTTGTGTTTATTTTGTTCTT
>JAZGTK010021508.1:0-10590 GCA_036877625.1 Ambastaia sidthimunki
ACACACACACACACTCTGCTTCTGTTCCCTGTCATAATATTCCCCCAGAGAATCAGTCCTAAAGTGTGTACAGGCACGGCAGACATGTAAATGAACAAACATCATCCCGTTTCTCAAAAACAATTTCCACAAATTAAAAATTGAATGTCACCTAAATTGAAAATCAAATGTAAATTGAAAATAACGGATACTTTTCATAGGAAAACTATATTAGTTCTCCCATGACATGAAAACTCATCATTTACTTACCCTCAAGATGTTACAAATGCAAATAACACATTTTAACAGAATGTGTAAGTTGCTCTTTTCGACATAATGCAATTGCATGGCCATGGATGCTGCCAAGCTTTAAAATGGACCAAAAGAACTGTAAACCATGTGATTTATGGACTGCGGTGCCTTTGTTACTTATGCAAAGCTATAGTATGGTTTGTGCACATGTGAAACAGAGACTAACATTTAGCTATTCACTGAAAATCCCTCCATTTCCTTCCACTGTGGCTTACACAATCAATAATCAAAGGTTATTAATTATTGGTATCAAATGTGGTTGGTTATTGTGTGCTTTATTATTGATATGTTATTGATGAATAGTGATGACTCTTAATTCTTGATGTGGCATTTTTGAGATTTAAGAGCTACAATATGGTGAAGACAATTTTTAGCCAATGATTACTTACATTTTGGTTCGTTCCTAACATTCATAGCAACCAGTAATATTATATGGTATCCATTCTAAAGGACACAAGTTTTGTTTTTACTGGTGTTTAGCTTGTTAGCATTAATTGAATTCTGTTGTTTTAGTTTGTAAGTTATTTTTGCTCCTCACTTAAATAGTCCTGCAGTGACATTTTTTAAAAACAAGTTTAAAAAGGAAAACAAAAAAAAATCACAATGACAACAAATTCATTTTTTTTTAGTTTGCCACTGAGAAAACATTTTAACTTCTGTATTTCTAACTGGAGAAGCAGCTGCATTAAGAGACTGACAGAGAACAGCAGCAAGCATGTGAAATTGTCATGGCAACCAGACACATTGCAAGCTGATTTGTCAGCAGCAGTGGCGGCTGGTGCTAAAACATTTTGGGGGGCGCAAACAACTGAGAAAAATAAATAAATAAATAAAACTGTTAAGCCCTGAGTGTCGGTGCGACTGTGATCACTTGACTGCTGCTGAATTTGCAAGTACGGTCGATCTGGTCCAAAATCCATGACCCTTTTTTTCTTCATTTATCTTTGTAAAGATAAAAAAAAAATGTTTTATTCGCTCTAACAACAAAGAGCGCTGCACCCCAAGGACAATATAAAATAAGCCAATTAGAGCTTAGCCTCAAATCACATGCTTTTCAAAAGTTTGTGTATCTACATAGACACTCATTACTCCGGCGCCCCGCAAACGCATATGAAAGTTTAGATTTTTTTTATTTTCAATAAATGATAATATGACTAACTGTAAAATACTATGATTAAATGATTTTATTTCGGTAACATTTGCAATATATATTTAACTTATTGTTTATATGTTAAAGGAGGCTAACTTCGGGGGGCGCCCCCTATTGACCGGCCGCCACTGGTCAGCAGTTTAACAGCAAAGGCAAAGAAATAGCTCTCATTCTACTCAAATTATTCCAGAGACATTTTGGATTAGTCAGTTCAGCAGCAAAAACCATGACATTTATCATGGTTTAGTGTCCCAACAATTCATGACAAAGAATTGTTGGGACACTGGGGTAAACCAGGATGTCTGATCACTGTATCAATGACAAATATAACTTAGACTTGCCTCTTACTAGATTTCAGTCCAAAAGACATTATCCCTGTCAGCAGCTAGGGTTCAGTGTGCTTGTATGTCCTCTATGGAACTTCAGAAATTTGACCTTTTCCAGAACCTAATGTGGACGGTGCAAAAGCTAAGAAGAAATACCATGATAGAGAAGAACGAGAACCGGTGTTTTAAATCACAGAGTCCCTACGCAGTGTTCACTACCCTGCACCATTATTAGACATTCCTTTTCCCATATATCACTGCACACCAGTACAGAGGTGGTACTCAAATAACTGTAGCCAAACCGTCCACTTCCTGCGAAATCTAGGCTGACCCCTAGGCTGCTTGCAGTGCCCTTCAATTTAGAACTTCCAATGAAATCTTTGAAAATATCCGATAAAACCCACTTCGTAAGGCACTATCAGACAATTGGAACATGCCCAAAAAGACAGTTTACTCAGTGAGTGAGATGGGATATCAATACTACTGCTACATGATTATAGTAAGCAGTAGCCGGCAATCACTATTAGGCAGCCACTCAAGTCATCAACACCCCTCTCTCTCTCTCTCCATTTGTTGCTCCATTTTGCCCTCACTAATGCCTCTTCAATTGTATTCTGATCCAACAATACTGTACACAACTGACAGGGGCTCAACTACACAACACATCTAATATCATGTTATTCCCTGGGTGCTGCAGTGATAGCTGCCCACTGTTCCGGGTGTGTGTGTTCACTCCTCACTTGTGATAGGTTAAATGCAGAGGTCACATTTCGGGTATGGGTAACCATAACTGACAAAAACATGTCACTTTCACTTTTTTTATGGGCAGGTTCTAATATAAACCCAGCAATGGGAATATCTGAAGTAAACTTTCATTTTTTTGCTAACTACATGACAAAAGGACAAAAATTATGTTTGGCATTTTAAAGACACATCAGAGACACATGTCTTTCTCACTCTGTTACAGGACTTCAAACTGTATACAGAGCATGGGGAGCACTCTCTCTCAGGTGCGTGAGCTGGCAGAAGAGCTCGCCGTAGATGACTGTGACGAGGGAGGCTCCCCCCACTGCACAACCCCTGAGGGTGAGCCTACACTGGGTCTCATAGACTTGTATTCTGGTACCACGATGTTGAATCAAGACTTCCCACCACCCTCCCTCTCTTGCCTGAATCTGTCTGCCATGCTGAATCAGCCACACCGCCGCTGTCAGCTGACAGTCCCTCTGCTCACCCTCAGCCCACCATCTGTGTGGTGGCTGAGCTGCAGGTCTGCCAGCTACCAATGGCACCGTGGCTGGAGGATACCTCATCTTGGACTCTTGTCTCTGAATCCTGGACTCCGCCTCAGCCCTTTGACCCTGCAGCTTCGCCAAGCCACCAAGCTCCCTCGTCTACACTCAGACCACTAGCTCCACCGGGCTTTCTCGTCCCTCCAGCTCTGCCTTGGTCTGTCGTCGACCATCCATTGCCTCTGGATTACACTTCTCCGGCTCTGTCAGGCTCCTCCATCCCTCCGGCTCCACCTCAGTCCTCTGTTGCACCAGCTCCATTGCGTCCCTCTGGATCCCTGCCTTCGCCTCGGTCACCGGTTACATCTGCTTCGCCATGGCCCTCTGGGTCCCCTGTGTCACCTGGGATTATAGACTCTCCGTCTCTGCCTCGGGCTCCACGTCCACCTGCTCCGCCTCCGTAGATCAGCCCCCTGGAGCCGTCAGCCCTTCCTCCATGGCTCCTCCCTCCGATGGCTCCACTGTAGACCACCATCACGGCTGTGGCCTGGGTCTCGCCTAGCTTCTCCTGTTCCAGATCCCTCCTGTTTTTCCCTTAACTCCTTCCTCCGTCACCCCTCCTGGACTATCTGTTTGTCCCCCTCCCAGGAGTCCGACCTCCGCCTAAACCTCCAAGGACTGTCTGTTTCTTTTTGTTTTTCTATGGTGCGAGGTCGCGCCTTCTGGAAGGGGGGAGTACTGTAACACCTGTTCGTAATTAGTCCTTGTAATTTGTTTGCTTTATAAGTTGGTTCCTGTGTAGTGTGTCTTTGTCTGGTAATATCGTTACGTTGGGTGTTCGTATGTCTTGCCTGTTCCTGCCTGTTCATGACTTGTTGACCTGTATCGGTTATGGATTATATAACGTTTGATTGTATTCTACGTTGTTTCGTTTTTGCCTTTGAGATCGCCCCGTGACACACTCATTAATAAACTACATTATTGTTATTATGCACCCCTACTACATATTTAGGGATGCATAATATATCAGTTAGGGACATGCCAATATTCTGGAAAATATTTGGTCATTTTAAGATTTTCTGATAACCGTATTGGCATGATTTTGAAAAAGAGCAAACAAGGTTTTTTGTTCTAATTTAACTGAAAGTCTTATTCAGTTAAGATCAAAATGAAACCAAGTCACAGAAAACATTTTCATGAATAATCCACAATAACAAGCAAATTTTGTGTGGCCAACCCTTAGTTGTGCTTAAAGTCCATTAAAGGATTTTAATATTGTCGCAGTCGGGCGGAATCATCGTAACTCCATTTTTGGGCTTTGTTTTTTTTTCATAAATCGATAATATTGGTCAGTCCCTATGTGGCTGTGTAAATTTTAGAAATGATTAATCAATGAAAAGTGTTAAAAAATAGCTTGGGACTGTCTAAGAAGTTTCGTAACTTCTTAGACAGAGCCTCGCAGCATTACTTCTCATTCATTCTCAAGATTAAAAGTCGCAACAATTAAGAAATCCTCGGTGAGCAACACGTTATCTAAAGTAAATGTCCTCAAAACACTGGTTATTCATGATTCAAGTATGTGTATCAGTTACATGCCACACAGTTTTAAAAAAACGTTTTTAACTGTCTTAAACGTTTAAAATAGAGTTTAGGAAGATGTAACCACAATCATTAGCTCTGATTAGCTCTTAAAGCCTTGTTTCTTGTCAAAAGGCTCAACGCAACCGCAGACTTTGATAAACGCGGAGTCTGTGTCCGTGCCATTCTTATCAATGAGAGCGTAAACTCGTAATCTCCCTTTTTCCGAATATTAAATCTGGTATTTCCAATTAAACATACATTTGGGGAAATGTTGTGTTAATGTTGGTACACAACAGTATATGATAGCAATATAATGTAGAATACCAACTTTAACGATACAATGTTTAAAAACTCAAAAAAATATGCAATTTTTTTAATTTCCTTAAAAATTATGAAGATACAAGGATTCCGCCCGACAGCAACGATGTGTTTGACAATGTCATAAATCACCCTTACTGACAAGTTACGTTAAAGTCATGATAAATTACTGGACTTATTAATGAAGATATACTCAGGCTGCATCTGAAATCACATACTATGACAGTATGTACTGAATTGTATGTACTAACTCTTGTAATACCATCCAAGTTTCTCTCTCCTACTGTTTTACTGATTTTCGCCTGCTATATAGTATGGAAGTAGTATTTCAGACGCAGGTCAGCAAAGGTCTTAAGCCTGCCCTTATTTGTCCCAATAGTATCACTGGTATACTATATAGTATACTATCACTGGTATACCTAGTGCCCTGGATGCATGAAGCCTCTTCACTGTGTCCAGACTGTCATGACTCTCAGCCTGTACAGGTGACTGGTGTGTGTTCACACTCTCCACTGCCACAGTGTTTATCCTCGATCTGTGTATAAAAGCTGTGAGTCATTGCAGTTGGTTCATCCTGCAGGGAACAGCATGTCTGGACATTTTATTTTTCCTTTTACACTTATTCGGTTTGGACCAATAGAATACATGTGTGATTTGGAATGCACTGTTATGTTGTGCCTAAAATAAACATATTGTGCATGTTGGTATATTGCTGGGTTTGCTTGTTTTGTGTAGATGTACTTTAATGTTCATGGTTTATAAAGTGGGCACTGCATTAAAAATAATGAAATTGTTTATAATATAACACTATTTTATTAGCAGTAACTGGGGTAATTGTATGGTACACCTGATCATGTTGAGCACACATAAGAGGGTGATCCGCTTCCATGCAGAAAAAATATTATTTTCTAAAAATATGTCTATAAATATGTCTTGAGTCCTTATCTCATGGAGTGCACATTATTTTTCAATATGTAAAAATTGCTAAGTACCTTTAAAATGGTTAAATTGTGCAGATACAATTATGCTGCATATACATTTATACTATTTGTAGGCTGACTGAGAAAATGTGAATTTTTGGTTGGGAGCCCTACCAACCTTTGGCTCAACCTACTGACTAATGTCATCTTCTGGCTTAACCTACTGGCTTGGGGCGGGACTGTTTGTTAGATGGTGAAGGGGCAAAAGATGCGGTAAGAATGCTTGAGAAAGAATTTTTGCTAAATAATTTTGGCAATTCCGTTTGACACTGCTAGTGGTGCAGAAATTATGCACTTTACCTTTTAAGTTTACTGACTATTTTAAACTGCACTAATTATGCAGTGGAATTTTGCGTAAAGTTTAAAAACAGCAGCAAACCAGTTTTGTGAGTACAGTCATTTCCCCATTAAAACCCTTTTCTTAGAAATTCAAAGAAAGAGCAAAAAGGATGTTGAGAGCAATGAAGCAGAGATAAACAGGTAATAGAAAGGGGGGTGGGGTAAGGGTTAAAAAAAGTAAGAGAGTGCATGACACAGCGAGACTCACAATAAAACAATAAAACTTCACAAGAGAAGTCTTTTTCAGAGTCTCTGTGCTTCTCTCAACTGCTAAGACATCAAACCTTCTCAAGTAGCAGATACTTGCGTTCCTTATGAGCCCTCACTCTGGGCTAAAAATACTTCTTTGCAGGCAGCCGGGAGGTGGGGGGGATGTGTGGCGTCACAGCAGGGTGCAGTCCGGGGTTGTTGTGCGGGTAATTTAGGGTACCGTACCGAGAGCATAGCTCACAAAGTGAGAGCACCTCCCATCTGTTTTTCTGTAAGCAGATACTCTTGAGCTACATACTATGCTACAACTACGGCACGGGCAAGCGTTCACATAAACAAGCAAATGTAAATGTAAGAAAAAGACAGGCTATACCCTTTAACATTTGATTTAAAGTCCCCACTACACAGAAGAGCAGCTATATGATTTGTACTTGAGTTGTAGTAGGATTGTATATCTTTGACCATCGGTTTATAGCATAATAAAAGCACCATGTTTTTAATTTTTAATGCACTTACAAGAGTCAAGAATGTGTCCATCTAAAACCATTATAAAAATAATAATTTATATTTTTCATTGTGAAATTATTTAAGGAAGTTATTAAACTATTTAAACCAATTTCCAACAAAATATATCATTAGTTTAATAGAAAAAAAAAAAGAGAGACATTTTATTAAATTACTTCATGATAGTTTAATGTGTTCTCTTTATTTACACTTAGATTAATTAAAAATTATGTCCAGACTGGAGAATTTAATGACACTAATACTAATAATCACTAATAATAAAGGAATTTTAAAAAATTCAAAATCTCCAGATTAGGGAGAGAAATTATTAAAATTGATGAATGACGAAAATCGTAATGGCCCTAAAATAGCCTTCATTGTCCTTATGCATGATGTAAAAACGTATTTTTCTTTTTTGGGGACATAAAACTGATTCACATAAACAAGATGATGAATTAACCTGCTTCATTTTCACTCTATAAACATCACAATTGTATTTGAGTGTCTAAATAGCTTTACCCAGACTCTCCCAAACAACTCATACAACAAATGTGTTTGCTTCTGAATTGAAAAACAATCTGAACGTCCAATTAGATTTCAAAGGTGCTGTAAAAAGGCTGTTATACATATACCTGTGACTGAATGTAACATTAATGCATCACATAAATGACAATTTATGCTTCTGCTAATGGGTCCTTCACCCCCTTCCCATCACCCACATAAAGATCATTTTTTTAAATACTTCTTAAAATATATATATAATAGGTGCTTGTACTAATACATATTCATATGCAATAAATGCTTCTTGTCTTGTGAAAACAAACATCTTTCATTTTTTAAACTGAAAACGTTTGGAAATGAGAAATATCTTGTTTATTTCCGGAGGTACTCAACCATTTCTAGACTACAATTATTATTGCATTATTGTTTATACTGTTTATACCGGCCATTATTGTTTATGTTCATTATTAAAACTGATATTTTTTTAGGAGTAATAAAACCTAATAATAATACCTTGGGAATAATAATATCTATAAGTATTACCTACTAAAATATTACCTAAGCCAGTTTCATGTGCAGCCGTAAGTAAGCCATTAACAGGTTGACTTCTTAAAAAAACTAAAATCTCTGTAACCCTGTGGTACTTTCAAACACTGCTCTGATTGACTTATAGTTGATCAACTTATGGTTCAATCAATAGTGCGAGTTACAGTACAGTACAGTACTCTTTTAAGTAAGGAGCATCCCTAAAACCCTCATGTATGGACCTATGGATTCAGGATTTGCTGTCGCTAGTTTAAAAGATGATTCCAGGCCTCTGTTACTAATTTGTCCTGTTAGAACTAACAATGACAGCTTGGGCAGCTAAGAAGGTAGTGAAGTAACAGTGAGGCAGGACGTGTGTGTGTGTGTGTGTGTGTATGGATATCTAAATGTCTGCACTTTGTCTATTTGTGTAACTAAAAATATAACTGAAAATATTGATTCCTGGCACGAGACAATCACAAAACTGTGAAATACTAATTTTCCCTTGCTTTGTAACACCCTTCAACAGTTAAATAATTATTTGAAACACCAATTTTACTGACAAATGACAGAAAATCACCCACTACCCATAACGCATTGCAGTCAACTTAATTTGATCATATTTAACTCCAAAGCGCGATCGACTGGGGAAAGTGTAACAGGCATGAACAGCTTGGCTCAAGAGGTGGGGGAAGAGAACAGTGAAGGAACACAATCGATAGTGAGGAAGAAGCGCACTGGAGAACAGCTGAGACTCCCAGTATGAATTTCCTCGCTGCCAGAATCCCTCCTCCAGGCAAAACACAGAGAACTCCATTCCCTCTGGCTAGTGCTAATTCATTCACACGCTGGTGGTGGCACCATCAGCTACACTTCCTCTGTTCTCATTAGTATTTCTGTAAATTTATTTGCATGAGTTTTGGCATGAGAGATTAGATAACGTTCCTGTGCAAAAGCACCGTTACATTGTTAGTGTTGTGGGTTTATTCAAATCCTGTATAAGCAATATCTCTGTCTTACAGTAGCAAACACTAATGACATGATGATGGTTTAAAAATCAATGACTCTGCTTCTTCTAACATGTTACAATGTAGTCAATGATGAAACGGCAAAATAAATTACCCTACATGATCCCTCTAATGGGTTTCTGACATCATCCAATTAAATAAGGAAAGATGCCAATTCCCAACCGTTGTTTAGCACAGAAAACAAATGGATCCAAGCCAGTGACTGGGGAGGGGGGTCCATCACCAAGTTAAAGGAACAGTTTACCCAAAAATGAAGATTCTGTAATTATTTACTTATCCATTTATGTCGTTCCAAATCTGTAGGCTGTTTGTGTGGAACACAAAAGGAAAATGTTTAAGAACCTTCAAACAGCTCTTTAACATATGATAACAATGATGATGATACAATGATGTCTGTCAAGCTCCGAAAACCAACATATGGAACACTTTAATACTCTTAAGATGGTTTTTGTATTTCTGGATCTTGACAGCCATGGTCTCTATAACCTGCCTCAAATCGCATTTCGAGGCCATGTTAATAGGACGAACATGAGCAGGAAGTTTCATTGATGAAACCTGGAAAATGGGTCATTGTTGAGCATATGAAAGCATCACTGCCACATGGCTGGTCTCCTATTGGAGAACAACACTTCTTTTCATCAGTTTAAACTGCCTGTGGTAAACATGCCCTGAGATCTTACAAGCTGTTTGAGGATCACAGCTCAGAGCTCACTGCCCCATCACAAATTCAGTGTGAGTGTGCAAATGTGGACACGTTAGCATGATAGCTTATCCTGGAAAAATCAAAAGTAGATTGGAAAGCATTTATCTGGGCCAATTCAAATGGACACCAATGTGCAGATGTCTAGGAAAGCCTAACATGTCAGTTATCTCCAGCCTGATGCTTTTATCTTTTCACAACCCATCCTTCCCTCAATCACACTGTAACTCCTCCCCTGCTCTCTCAGGTAAAGAAAGCAGCCCAAAAAACCATGTCGGTTTCTGTGATGTGGACATTTGTTTCATTAACTCAGTCATGGGTTTCTTTAGGATCTGAATGATGCAAATACATTTTGGCCAACAAACACAAACCCCCACCCCCCCAACAAAAGACCCCTAAATGGCTTAAACAAGGACTTTTTTTCTGTTAATGCATTTCAATTTCAAAGGGCTCATCCTTCCTTATGGTAAATAGCTAGAAACCTTTAGTAACATCACAGCCACGTAAGACAGAGACGGGAGGTACTTGGGGGGGACAGTCTTATTCTAGAGAGCATTCAATTTGACAAAATGACAGTATTCCGTATGTAAATGGTTACTCTAAATGAAAATAATCTTGTACAATTGGCTAAATAACAGAAATGTTATTCCTTGTATCAGTTTCAAAATCTACCAACAATCTTGCCAATGTAATGTAGACAAAAATTAATAATAGAAAATTACACTTCTAATTGTGAATTCTGAGTAAATATTGTATAAAAATGTTTCTTTTTAATTACTTACTACAGCCTCTTCGTCTATATCTCATTGCTATCATCAAGTTGCAAATATACTGGTATTATATATACTGGTATTATAATGGTATTATGTCATTTATAATGTCATGGTATTATGTAACACTCTGCT
>JAZGTK010021510.1:0-10590 GCA_036877625.1 Ambastaia sidthimunki
TGCTGCCTATGATACTGACAGCAATTGCACCCTGAATCCAGCGTTTGACACAGACAGCACACACACCCTCCACCCTTCCTTCACTCTGGACAGGATGGCCATGGAGGGAGTACTGGGCATCCCTGAAGGTGGTCCAACCATCAGCCTTCCCTCAATGGACCCACCTCCATACAGCCCACCAGACCCTAAAACAGCTTACCTCATGTACCCCTCACCTCTGCCCCATTACCCCACTCAGCCTGTGATCACCTGCCAGCCTGGAGCCAGTCCGCCTGCTTTCTACTACACCATCAGCAGACTCTGTACAGTAAATCTAATGATAATGCTGGCACTTTCAACACAATGACCTCTGACCTCTGCAGACCCGTGCAGTGTTGGCGAGAGGTGGCCTGCGTGAAGCGGAGAGAACTTCCCAGAAGGCCCGTCTGCTGGTCATGTTCAGTTTAATGTTTGGCATATTTGTGTTTGTGGGCTGGATTATTTATGTAGTAATTATTCTTTGTGCATAAAAATATAACAAAAAGACTAAAGTTTAATGTGTAATATCCGCTATGACTCATTCATTGCCTACAAACTATTGTCTAGCATAAATCTTAACATCAACAGGATTAGCATGTCCAAACCTTTGACTTCTGAAACACACAGTACAGAATCTCATGAGCATGTTAAATACAAAAGTTATATACAATATAATATAAACAAAATAAGTTACATACAAAAGCATGATGCTCTTTGTGACTTTAAGATAAATGAATGATAAATGAATACAGGTTTTTACATTGTGCTTGACTCTCTTCAGAAATAAACCCGCTGCGGAGACGGCGATGCGCGCTCAGCGGAGACTGCTATTATACAGTTTATAATATTATACGCCACTTTTTTCTAATTATATCATTGATGATAATAAGGCAAGTCATTTTGTTGCTTCTCTTATTTTCCGCTAATGTCCGGTTGTCCAGACACAACTGCGCAATCGTGAATCGGCTTCTTCCAACAGCGACATTTGTGGCCGGAAATTACTGACGCCCCGCCCATTTGTCATTGCATACGTCTTCTATTGGAGTTTTGCAACGTGACCATGTTGTTTTCTTTGATTGTTGGAAAGTGTCTTTGTCAATTAGAAGAGGGAGCAAACTGGGAACACATTTCATTACAAACACTCATACACATTCAGTACATAATCTGTTATCAGGCAGTTAAAACTTTTCCAGTGTCACTACCGTTTATTTGCAGGTACCAGTGAGACACTTTGTATCAGCCAACTTTAATTTTTGTTGCCATCCACAGAACTCTGAGGACGCTGTGTTAATATACAGCAAGCAAAATGCTAGTATTGTAATGTAACACAATTCTGCTTATAAAACACCAGAGGAGCTGTTAAGCTGATTCGCACTTTTCCTTAAAAAAGCCTTAATTTTCATTAAGCCTTTACATTCTAGGTGATTTAAAACTAATAAAAATTATAACAATGTGTCTTTCACAGTATGTATGTAATGTAAGGTCCCATGTTACCCCATCGCTGGTGAGGAGTGAACACACACACACACTGGAGCAGTGGGCAGCTGTCACTGCAGCAGCCGGGGAGCAATCGGGGTTTGGTGTCTTGCTCAAAGGCACTTCAGTTGCTACCTGCCAGCACCAGAATCAAACCAGCAACCTACTGATTACAAGCCCGACTCACTTACCAGTAGACCACAACTGCCCCAACCTGCAGATGAACTGATTGTATTTTACACATATTGATGTGGTAATTGTGAGTATTGCAGGTAATTGTGTTCTCAAAAAAGAAAACCCTTAAAAGCACTAAATCATGCAAGGAGATACACAATATCTGCTTATATAAGTATCCATTAGTAATTCTATCAAGGTTGGGTGTTAGAAGGGTGTGCACCTTTCTAATGATATAAAAGTTGGTTTGAATTGTATTTTATGCAACTCATTTGTTAGTATACCGGTGACAGATAACCTTACTTTGTTATTGATTTGTATAAATGCACCTTTGATGATAAGTGTGTTTGTATTATCAGATACAAGTCAGTAGAAGCTCTTAAGGGTGTGAAAGTGACTTAACAACAACAACTATGAACTGGTACTTTAAAAGAATTACAGATTTAAATCCTAATTGCTTGTTGCTAATCAAGTACTGGAACCAGTTTGGTCATGTCTCTCTCCAAGTTACTCAGGAACTATTTTGTGTGCATTGTACATTCATCCATTTTCTATAGCTCTGTAGGGTCTAAGCATATATACATAATATTTACATTAATAAAAACTTTCACAAAACCTTCAGAACCTAAATGACCAACAGCAGCAGTTTTAACTAAATAAACTGCAAAAAACAGAAATGTTGTAACTTTTATTACGTTGTCTAAACCATTTTCCTTCTATTTCTCTGACATGTTATGAGGTCATTACTGAAATCCCGCCTCTTTGTAGCGTCTGAACGCCACGCCCTTCGTCCCCAAGCGCTGACCAATCAGAGCGCGGGACCGGGAACAGCGTCGCGCTCTGTTCTGGAAGGGGCGGGGCTGTTTTTTCGAGCGCGTGCGAGCGCGTTCAGTCTGAAAGCGCGCGCGAGGATCCGGCGCGAGATTGAGTGCGCGTGTGTGGAGGAGCGCGGGTTTGATTCTCTTCTGCTCATTAAATATATCACGAATAACAGCAGAAACACCTTCTACCTCCCCCGATTCTCACTGAAATCTCCCCTCGACGTGATCCGTGAAGTCATGTCTGCCTCAGCGCCGAAAGTCAGTAAGAAGGAGCTGAACTCGAACCACGATGGAGCGGAAGAGAGCTCGGGTAAGTGACAGGCGGCGGCGGCCATTTTCGCTTTTTCCTCTGTCACATGAGGTTTTGTGATCGGTACCATCACTCGATGCTGCGCGGGGTCTCGCGTACGTTCGGTCTGTGTCGACAGGTGTGATCGGCCGCGGGTCCGGCTGGAGCTGATGTCGGAGGCCATGTTTGATTTCTGGCCGTCCGCGCCACAAAGCCCATTATGACACGCGCAGCAGCGTTACGTTTTTAACGCGTCGCGCGGGTTCATATATTTTAAATCTCAGACGGGCGCCGCGTTCCGAGCGACGCGCGCGAATAAAGATCGTGAAAAGCGGCGAACGGGAGCTGCGCGACCTGCTTTATTGTGTTGCTTTAGCTTAGCCGTGCGCTTTAGCTCCGCCATGATGTAGCCTGTGCTAATGGTTGATTGTGCACTTTACACCACCGATGGAGAAATTAAACACTAGAGCGAGTTTAAAAGGGGTCCGGGCGGTTTGGACTCGCGGTAGCGGGTGAGTTCACGTAGCTAAACGTGATTCAGTGCGGATTAAACCACGCGACGCGGTCTGATCTCAGCGCAGCAGATCATAGAAAACATACACGACTGATCACGTGATCACTGTAACGCATTAATAGTGATATTGTACAAGTTAAACACGCCTGTGCGAAAAACACTGATCTGCTATTGCTGTTTGGCACAGGAAAAACTTTCCAATGTTTTATTTCTAAACATTTTTGTTACAATTTTCTCGTTTGTTTAGAAAAAGAGCAACAAGAAGCCATCGAGCACATTGATGAAGTACAGAATGAAATTGACAGGTATAATCATTGCATTGAATGCGCTACGATCATTAAAAATCAGTTTGTCCAAAATGTTTATTTTAATTGCTTTCTTCAGTGCGGTCTTAAAGTTACATCTGAAAACTATGAAATTTGTTGGACAAGCTGTGTTGTTTGTTTTAAATGTTTGTGAAAGGTGAAACTAAAAAGTCTTTCTGATGCTGTCCAGACTGAACGAGCAGGCAAGCGAAGAAATTCTCAAAGTTGAACAGAAATACAACAAACTTCGCCAGCCGTTCTTTCAGAAGAGATCAGACCTCATAGGCAAAATCCCTAACTTCTGGGTCACAACATTTGTCAACCACCCACAAGGTAAGATCTAATACAACCTGCTGTACTATGAGAGATGTCTCGTTTATGAAATCTAACATTAACACAGCGTGTGGTTGCATGAAGGGTTTCGTTCCTAACGCTGTGTGCTTATGTAGTGTCAGCTCTTCTTGGAGAGGAGGATGAAGAGGCCCTGCACCATCTCACCAGAGTAGAGGTCACAGAGTTTGAAGACATAAAATCAGGCTACAGAATAGATTTTGTAAGTATGAAGGGTTTTCATGGCTTGAAGCTTTTATATTTTCATATCTCACTGTCTTCTGTGCTTTTGTTTTAGTATTTTGATGAAAACTTGTATTTTGAGAACAAAGTCCTGTCCAAAGAAATTCACCTGAACGAGAGCGGAGACCCAACCTCAAAGTCGACAGAGATCAAATGGAAGCCAGGAAAGGTGCGTATGATCAGTAAAGCAGTCGGCACTCTGGAATAGCTGGACTGTTCTTGGTTTTAATGTGAAACGTTTGTCTTTGGAAGGACCTCACAAGTCGCTCCCGTCAGACACAGAGTAAAGCTGGCAAGAAGAGACAACATGAAGAACCAGAGAGTTTTTTCACCTGGTTTACTGATCACGCGGATTCAGGGGCGGATGAATTGGGTGAAGTTATTAAAGATGACATCTGGCCAAATCCTCTACAGTACTACCTGGTGAGACTCTTTTCTAAAACTACATCCACATACAAATAGCAACGTGCCTCGTTTTGTCTGTGATTCTTCCTGTGTGATGTAGGTTTAGATGTTTTTTTTTTTTTTTTTAATTTCCAGTCAGTTAAATGATGTGGTTGGACAGTTTGTCCTTTTTGAAGCAGCTGAATGGAATTTTGGGATAATTTATTTGCCTTTAAACTGCATCTGATCTGATGGACTGCTTACAGGTCCCAGACATGGAGGATGAGGAAGGAGAGGGTGAAGATGAGGAGGAGGATGAGGAAGGTCTGGATGATATCGATGAAGAGGGTGAAGATGATGGAGAGGAAGAGGAGGATGATGATGGAGAGGTATGTGATGATTTTAATTTCACGTTAGCTGATGCAGACAGAATATTTCAGAAAAAAAAAACATTTTCATTGATAATAATAGCTTTTTTAATTACAAAAGCAATGTGAAATTTGCCATAATTTCAATATTTTGGGCTGGTTTCCTAGTTTTATTCTTTTCCCTTTATAACAAAGAAAGCATCCAAAAACTAAAACAGTTTTCTGCATTTATTTCTCCGGCATTTATGTATATTTTGTAGATGGTCAGAAGTGCTTTTATTGAAGGGTCACACTTTAATTTGTTGTTCTGTTACAGGATGATGAAGGTGAGGATGACTGAGGCTGGAAGTTAGGAATATTATTCAAGATTCCAGATTGCTTCTTGGGCTTTGATGGGGGAGCAAGATGCTTCTTTTTCCTCTTCAGATTTTTTTGGTTTTGAACTCCATCTGTTCCTTTATCCTGAATTTGCCACATTGATGTTCCCCGGACAGACTCTCAAAAAACTGACTGCAAAATTTTGCCGACATGGCATCTACCATCTCAATTCCCAAATGCATTTCGAGGTGAAAAGCAAAACACTGTAGTATCGGCAGCAGCCCACCTGGACTAACTTGCAAATAGTGTTTTCTTTGTGTTTTGTTTTTTATAAATGTATGTACAAATGTATCATTTTCTTTCTGTTGTGGTGTTGTGTGGTTAATTGAACAGAAGGCAGTGGTGTGCAGTGTTCTTGCTTTAGCATTCTTTAGTTCTGTTACTTTTTTTGTGTTTAAGTCCTTCAGGTCGGTAGTTTTTACACCCTCGTGTCTGTTCAGGAGGGCAGAGAAAAGAGGGGATGTAGACGACACCATTGAGGTTTTTATTTTTATCTTGTCTTGTTTTACAGACATCCACCAGATTTGAAATGACATTTTGATAAAGAAAATAAAATCTTGGAAAACAAACAGTAGCCTAAACATGCTTGTCAATCTTGGTCTCGCAGCTTCAGTGAGTTTGGGTTGTATTACCATCAACTTTAAAGACTGCGGTTTGTTTTAATAAAACACCATGTTTGGGATTCATCCAATAGCAAAAAAGGCAATATTTATCTTTTAATTATCAGGGAAAGACTGAACTTCCCTTGGGTCTGTCAAAAACAACACCAGGCTTTCTAGTTTCATTAAAAATATTTTTCATAGCTTACTTTAAAATGATAAAGAATGGTTGGGCAAATCACCAGCTTTTAAAAGATTTGGGTGTCATCAGAATTGCGGGTGTGAAGTGTTCCTGCAGTAATCTGGCATCTGAGGGTCTTAAACTCTTTTTGGGTCATTGTCCTGGGCCACTAACTAGGCTGGAAGAGACATAAAAGAGACGAGCACAAGTGGCGCTGTTGTATTATGTTACTGCGATACTTCTGAATGCAACGGTAATATCAACGTATTCTTTAAAGTACTGGTGCTGTGTATAATGCAGTAAGTCCATTGCCATTTGTTGTCAAGTGTACAAAGAACAACGAGAACTTTAGACAACACAGAACACAACAGAGCACAAACCATACTAACTGTTAACTGTACAGAAATCCCAAACACACAATTGCTACACAAAATGACAATTATCAGCTTTTTGCAAAAGTAACAAATTAATATTAGTTTAATGTATGTAGTATAATAAATTGTTTGTATTTGTTCGGCTGATGTTAGCAGTGTCTGAAGTTACAAGGGCTCAGCGGTTTTTGTTTTATCGCTTGTCATATTAGGTACCGCCCGGTATAAGTGATCCGGATCCCATCTGTCAGCTGACCAGCGGTTTAAACATCTGCCGTCTTAAAAGTAACAGCTTGAACTAAACACCTAGAGGATTCCGCGACCCCAGACAGACAGCAATAACCCAACAGCATGAAACCGAAACAAGCATCCCGAGAGAAACAGCCGAAACGAGAGAAACACTGTCGCGCTGCTGCGCTGCAAAATGCCGCTACATCTTCATTTGCGTGTTTCTGCAAACAACAACATCAGCTGTCAGTTCAGTGAATTATTATATGTTCTACAAAATCACTCGTCTTCAGAAACAGCTGCTTTTACAACTGTATACAGCGTTCTTATGTTCATTTGGTAAATTAATGATCTAAAATGATGTAATTTAAACATCAGCTTTGCTAAAAAATTACATGAAGGCACATTTTCTGTGGAATAAAAACAGAAATATTAAATAAGTTTGTAAAATTTCAATTTAATTCTCTTTAATGTCATAATAGTTCAGCACGTAATATTTCCAAAATTCCACAGCTTTGCAATCTTAATTTAGTGCATATTAACTCAGATTTTTGCATACATTAACTGTGTTCTGTATAGCTGGTACGGACAGATGTTATGAAGTGATATGACTCACAATGTTTAACAGTCACTGTATTAGATGATAAAATATTTACTCGCATTTATCATCTGTGCAGGTAAAGCACATCTTCAGAAACAGACGGACTCGATAGCGTCACAATCCTGTAGATAACACGGATCATGTTTTAAAGTCAGGATGAAAAGCACTAAAGGAGAATGCAGACAATCCGTTTATTCTGCCCAAATAAATATTCAAGCGCTTGGCATAACTAGAAGTAACAAAAACTTGTAAAAATATGTATCTTCTTTATAAATAAAACAAACGCGAGTCTTGATTTTACATTTTAATAATTGTTTTGTCTTATTTTAAACAATTTAAAGGTTAGATTATAATTATGGTTTAGAAAAGGAATTTCTCGGATTAACATACTCGGATTAACATACATATACATTTGAATTAGGTTTTGTGTGTCTTTAAATGCTTTACATTCTACTTCCGCCTGCAGGTACTACAAAATAAAAGTTTGAAGGACAAATTGTGCATACGAATCGTATATTCATATCCAAAATACATTAAGCAACACAGTCCCCTGACCCGAATGCCACCGGGATAAAAGTATAGTTTGATAAACATTTTAATTTTAAGATGAAGGTGAGCTTGTTTAAATAATGTCATGTAGATGGCAGTGGAGAACTTCTGCAGTCCAGCACTGAAGTCAATGAAGAAGAGAGATCAGAATGGAGGGCTCACAGTCACAGTGGAGGGTGAGTTTAAAATCTGCTGCATATCTACTGCAGAGAATGTGGATTCATTTTCCTGTTGTGCTTTTATGAACAAATCTTGTATTTAATGTATTGAAGTCAGTTTGCAGGTGTAAGTCAGTTCTGTCAGTTCTGACGTCATAGATAGAAACACGGACTGGTGAGTCCGTGAGGTTTAAATAATCAGATTTTCCATGTATTCTGGTAATCTGAACACAAATAAACGAACAAAAACACAATGGGTGTATTTAGTTGGACATATAATATCTATATGTAATATGTCTAGTGTTCTTTATAGGAGTATCGTGTATATATTGTTGCATATTAATATGGGACTCATTCAGTTTCATGATAAATTAAATTACTGAGCTCTCTTCCTCTGATGGTTGGTGCTGCCATGTACACACACACACGCACACACACACACACACACGCACACACACACATACGCACACGCACACAGAACTACCACAAGGCTGCGTCCTAAATTACATTTAATATACATTTAGTTCCAGTGAGAACAATTACTTGGAAGTTGCATTCAGACGGGTTGTGGGTTTGGAATCTGATGCTGCATGACTTTGACTTGTTTCATGTTTGTTTGTAATGATTTTCTCAGACCCCGCGCTCATGTGACATCTACTGGAGTGAATTTAAACATTGTAAGAGTGTGTGGAACAGATTCCATCAGTATTACACGTATGGAACGTCACCGGACTGTCAACAGTGGAAAGAAGATTATAACACATGTAGAGAGTGGGAGAAAACCCACAACACACGTGACAGGGTGAGTGTGCGGAGAGACACTGCATGTGTGCAGACTCAAGAAACAGTGTAACATCCATGTAAAACGATCAGCTATTGTTTATTAAGGTATTTGTGCCATTTAGAAACAGTTTTATCCATCATTATATTGCAATAATATAAAGCTGTGGAAAAATGTATTCACTCACAAATGGCAGTTTCAGTAAAATTGTGTAAAGACATGCTGTTATTTCTGTCCACCCAAAAGAAATAATATGTAGGAATAAATCTGCAGTCACACTTGGATATTTACCTTCCCTTTAATAGCTTTAACAGATTTGATGCCACTAACCTGATGAATGGATTTTTTAATAGACTCACTCATCACTACGTCTGTTTTACTGCCTCATTTCTTCAGGAATGTCTGCAGGAGAGCGAGAGGAAGCGTGTGGCTGAGCAGAGGAAATTCACTCCAGTCTGGGAGCTTCGGCAGAAACCTCCAGCTGACTGGCACCTGCCACTCAACCAGAACAAACCACAGGACTCTTAATCGCACACAGAATCACATCACCTGAAACTGGATGTGATCAGCAATCTTCTCTTCTGGACTGATGTGATTCTGTAGATCTGAGAGGCTCACAGGGAAATTCAGAGCAGCTCACTGGATTATTAAATGAATAGATAAATATGGAAGTAGAAGCATTTCATGAGGCTCTTCAACATTTGATTACATCCTGCAGTTTAAGTTTCATTGATGAATCTGCCTTTACATTGTCTCTCCTCTTATAATCACTGAGTGGGTGTTTATCCACCTGTTTGTATTGTTCTGTTTTTTGTGTATCAAGAGTCTTTCAAAAGGGTTTTTGACTACATAGAAATCAGAAGAGAATCTGTTGAAAGATGTATTTTGTGACCCAAAAAAACAAAAACAAAATAAAAAAAGGATTAGGATTTGGATCATTAGGATTTGTGAAAAAAATTTTTTTTTATTTCAGACCCAACCGTGTCTATAGTCTGTCCCAGAACGTACTGCGTGCTAACAAATATTCTTTAGTAAAATGATTGTATGAAACACGTGAAGAATTAAAACGTAATAAGCACAATGCCACATTAGTGTTGACAGTGTGGTTGTGTGATGTGTTGGCAGATCTTCTCCAGGTGTTCTTCATCATAGTGTCATTAAAGGGAGAGAGTAGCTTGTGAATTGCTCACTGCTTCACACACAGCACAAACCCACCGGTGTCACCGGTATTCACATAAAGAACAGCAGGACTTTAAGAAGTAAAAACATAACTTCTGAATGCAACTTGACTTTCTGTTTTGTCTTAAAGCTGCTTTATTATTGCTTATGTGATCTATAACATTTTACCAATATCAGGGCCGCGCGCGCATGTGGCTTTAAGACGGAAGTGGAGACGCAAGCGTCATACGTCACACTATATAAGCGTCAAATGCCCGGATGTGGGTCTTTTTCTAGCTGAAGGTAAATATGGCGTCCGTGTCTGTTTTCTCCAACGACAATCTGCGTTCATCTGRTCAATTTGCGCGTTATATCTCATTCAGCGTTACTGATGAACGCGTTCTGTCACATTTAACACTAGCAGTTGTGAATATTTTCTGTGTGCTGTGTGTTTTAGTCACGATTATGGGCGATCGGTTCGCGGCCGGGCCTGTTGCTGGATTTATGTGAACAAGCGAGCATTTGTATATTAATATTCATAATAAAGAGCTTACAGTCGTGAGCGGTTGTCATGAAAACAGTGTTTTGAATGGGCTGTATAATGAAGTTACAGTAGTTTATATGTGTGTGTTTAGGCTGTTAGCGGTGTTACAGCAGGTCACGT
>JAZGTK010021511.1:0-10590 GCA_036877625.1 Ambastaia sidthimunki
AAAAAAACGAATTATTTGCAAAGAAATTAAATGCACAAACTCCTAAAAGAATGAAAAGCGAAGCTGAAAACTACATGCACCACAAATGTTTAGAAACTAAAAGAACCCTACATTTTGTAATCGCCAACTCTCTGACTTCCTCATGTTGTCAAGAACAGACTGTATATCCAGTTGTCACGAATGTTCAGTATATGCCATATGCAATAGACTGAATTTAACAAATGTAGTCATATGTGCTATATGGTTTGCAGCCAAACAAGCACTGGCCCTACACTATTTTCAGCAGTAAACAGGACTGAAAACAGCCACACATATGCTGGGACTTGTTTGAGGAGCCTAATTTAGTTTTTAAACTGAGATGGAAATTCCCAAGAATAGAGGTGCTCATTTCACAAAATCCTGTTTATAAATACACACACTGAAATAAAGAGGCAGCCATCTCTACTTTATTTCCTTTTTATAGAGTGACTTTCGGTTTTGTCCCTGTGGGTTTCTGCTAGTTCCTGTTTTTACTTTTCTGCCTATTTGCTGCAATCTCTGTGGCCCTATCCCTCATGCAGACAACAACACACACTAGCCCCATATCTGAACACAAGTCTGTAACAGGGACTTCTCATGGGGAAGAAATACTGCATCCAATCACAGATTTTGATTAGCTGCGGTGGAGATCAGACCTTAGAGTATAGAGCGTACGCGAGGCACGTCAGAAAGACAGATTTCCTTGCCCACAATCAACTGGCAAACGATGACGTTGCCCTCAGAGGAACAGCAGAACATATACTGTGGGTTGTTCTGTGCAGAAAGGTACCTGGAACATGTCGGTGTCTTTGTCATGGCTGTACTCCACCACAACCGTCTGGTTCCTGGACAAAGTGTAGGAGATGCTGTGCTGGCCCTTGCAGTTCACCGCCTGTCACAGAACAACACATATCCTTGAGATTCAAGCAGCAATATGAAAAAACTTACCTGATAAAGTGTCAGTCAACTTTTTACATACATTATTATTATTATTATTATTATTACCCACATTTTTTTATTTCATACAAAGAGTTGCACTTGTCTTTGTGAAGACATCACCATGGCGGCAGGGTCTTGCGGTTGCTAGGGTGTTCTGGGTGGTTGTTAGGCTGTATTAGGTGGTTGCTTACTGATCTTACTAAAGAGCCCACCCTGATCCCTCTATGATATTCTGGTCTGTTTGGGGTAGGTTCCTTTTTCAATGCAAGTTTATTTTTGCCCATCTTTGTCATCTGGCAGCACATGCAGGGAAAGTAATGGTAAATACATCTATTCTGAAGAGCAGCATGGCAGTACCGATGTGGTATTGATACAGTACAAACAAGCAGACAAATCCTTAATACTCTTGGTTAATACTCCTTTGCACAGTTTGAAATGCATCTGCTGAGACAGTTTGGCTTTCAGGTCCCGGGTCACATCCGGGTTCAAGAGTGATGATGTTTGCCTTAGTCAAGGACCGCTATTAATAACTTGACTGTAGTGAATTTAAAAATTCAGTCCACAAACTGTATTAATCCACTGTTACAAACAGATGTGTGAGTCATGTGATCTGAAACACACCCTATCAAACATTCATTACTTAGACAGCTGTCATATGCTGCTTGTTATAAATAAATCATACAAGATTCAAGTCAAGGGTGTAACAAGACATATCACATGACTAACAACCAATGAAAACAACAGTTCATATGGGCTGAATTGAGAACAAAGAATTGACCTCCACACCTAAAAACAGTAGTCACACAGATACGGATGATGTATTGAGGATCCGAACTGTGATATGAATCGCACTAATCCAGATTGTGTGTAAACAGGTCCAGTGCACTAAGACAAACCACATTGCAGAAGCGTTGTAGAACAGCACATGAGAAGTTATTTTCCTCACACTCCCCAACTCACTACTTCTCTCTCTCCTCTAATCTGTGATTTCCAAATTACCCACATCTCTATCACGTGTGCTCAAGAGGGAGTGGAAACTGGGTCATGGTTACTACACTAGTAAGTTACAATGGAAAAAAAACAAGAGACAGGAAGGTGGTTTGTTGCGTGTACAGCAACCAAATGTATTACAGAGTTGAAAGCTCAGCATTTACTCACATGCTGAGCACAAGGCTGTGTGCACACAAGCATGCAGGTTCATACACATGTAACAGTGCATAACACAGCTCTTAAAAACACTGGAGGTAACAAACAGTTTACACGTACAAATCCAACTCCTCATACGCACCATGATACAGAACCAAATAGCACCAAATGGCACTGCTGGTTTATGAAAGTTAATATTTTTTGTTGGGGGACAAGTTAAAATTAACCAACTTGATTTTATTTGGTAAATTTGATTTTATTTGGTAAATTTTCCAAAAGCACCAGCAGGCAAGTTCTTTAATATTAGAATGTTATGGACTGAAGATTTTAGTATTGCAGAGCTGTGGAAACAATATAAACTAAATAGTTCTGTCAAACTGCAGTTCACAACACTTTCCACGTATTTCACAACATAACTTCCATGTGGGGACTTCCATATTTAATATGAATCAAAACAATATATACACAAAACTTACACAAATGTTTTGAGTATGCAGTCAGTTTCTGTGGCTATTTTCATGAAAAACATGTAATTACATTTAAGTTTTTGTCCTGAAATCTCCAAACACGTTTGCTTTAACTTTGTTAAACATTTCTTCCAAAGTGTAAACTGAATAAAAAAAAAGTTTCTCACTGGGTTAAACCCAGAGCAATCTAATAAAACATGCTTCAGGGATAAAAGCACTTACTGAAAGAATAAAAAAACATGTTTTCTGATTAAGGGAAAGAAAACAAAATACCTTTTTAGCATTTAAAGAGCAAAATTTAACAGGTACATCAGATGAATTTCCCTTATAACTAGTGTTTTGTGTGTGCATGACCGGTTTAGTAGTATAAAAGTGGGTCGTTACAATCGGTGGTGTGTTTATGCCTAGACTGAAATGGAACAAAGGAGTTTGAGGTTAAAGCGTTATCAGGCAGCTCTCACTGCCAGATCACAACAGGGGGTCCATCCACCCCCATATGCCCCCTCTGGTTTTACAGTGGGCCACAAAAGTTTCTAAAAAGGCCCCTAAACAAAAGACCTAGTAGAGACGCACCCAACAGGCAACAGGACATATGAGGCATATCCATCTGTGAGGTGTCCGAGCAGCAGGGATCTTCCAATAAGAGTGTTTAGTGTTTGTTATAAACACATGATGAGATGCTGCATTCCAACTTTAAGCCACAGGAACTCAACTGTAACCTCTGTGAGCATTAAACACCCACAATGCAACTGACAGCCCAACTCTAAACCCCCAAATAAACCTCCAAGACACCCATAAACAATCACACATTGTTCCATAAATAGTTAAGTGACATTTGGTGACCCATTATCTGAAAAGGGTTCACTGGCCATGCTGTGAGTAATCGCTTGGTCTGGTCTTTGTTCAGCTTTAACATTACAATGACGCAGCTGCACTTGTGTCGATGTTGGAAAACTGTTCTTTTTTTCCCCATGATTTAACCCTTCGAGGTAGATGCCAGGAGTAACGGAAAGCCTTCCACCTCAGAACGGCCTGACCCAAAAGAACAGCGTGATTCACAGATGACTGTGTGCTGGGCTATTTTCAGCTTTTAGCTCTGACGAGGCACTGCGGATGGATAATAAGCAGCCAACAGTAACAAAACCTCCCCAAAAATGCAGCATGCCAGAGAGTTTCATGGCGAGAAGAAAACATTCCTTGCGTTCATGGGTCTTTAATTACGGAGCTTTGTGTAAAACGTGCTTCACAAATATTGTTCCGTTTTAAAATAGCTAAAAGCAAAAGATTCATATGGAAAAGCCTGTGACCTGACAGAGCTTCAGAGTTCTGCTCTGTTGACCGTGGCCCAACAAGCACAAAATAACTATTGCCGACTTGAAGGACGTTTCTGCTGTTCAGTATCTCTATTAAATAACATCTCTTCTAACTGGGAAAAATAAAATGTGTTACTCTAAATTCTGTGTGTATTCTGCAAATAATCTGTTAGAAGTTCTGTCATTACTTCAAGGATCTGTGTTGCAAAACCTAATAAGCTGACTTAATACAACGCTGCCTTCTAAGAGTGCAACTCCACATCCTGTTAACAGCCAGAGATTTCCAAATCAGCAGGAAATCGTCACTACAATAAGAGTCTGGATCTCAGTGCAGACACTGTAAATGATATAAGGTGGACTGGTCTAACTGCTCAAGCTAAAGATGAAATCTCCTGCAGTTCACATGATTTACAAAACACCCTTTCAATTTCTTAAGTGTCAGAGGAAAGGTCGTGTCTGATCCAGCTCTATAAATTTCACAATAACATCTGTAAATGCTCCAGCATCTGTGCGGTTTGTTTATTGGCAGCGGCTGTTCTGAGTGACAGTAAAAATTTTACAACACAACCCCACCCGTCCTGTAAATCCCTCAAGATTGTCCCTAAAGTTGGCAGAGATTTTAGTTAAGGGTGGGACTAGGTATGCTAGAATTGCTAGTACAGTAACTTGCATAGAAAGTAGCAACGTTTGTTAACTACACACTTTACAGCTGGTCAAATTAAGATAATCAACCAATTCCAATAACCAATGTTAAATATTAAATGTTTATTTTAAGGAGATTGCTTTTGTGCCAAATACTGCTCAAGTGCTTTTTGCACCTACACTGCAAAGATAGATTATACACCTAAATTTAAAGTGATAAGGCAAATAAAAATTAGACAGAAGTTAGAATTACTTAGAGCACTACAGAATAATAAAGACAACAGACGTACAACAAAACAGCAAGGAACGTTGTAATCACTGGCTATACATAAACTTCCCTACTGGAAAAAACAGATTCCAGTGGGAAAACTGTGTATTGCTCTGTAAAAACTGTGCTAGATCAAGTAAAATATATTTATGTCCATTTATTTTCAGTGTGACATGCATAATTGATTTTTAGCTACAGCAGGACAGACTGCTGCTACTGGGTTACTGCTAGTGATGGCAATTTGTCAATTTTTCATTTAGAGTACTCAATAGTAAGACTGCACAATAAATAGTATTTTAATAATGATAATGATTTCTGCCTCACATGATTAAGCATCGTCATCTCAATACTCATGTATAAATAACATGCAGAAAACATGATCATATCAGAAATTGTTCCTTTTTGGTCTATGGATGATAGACCACATTAAAAGTCTAAACAATAGGCCTTGATAAGATGAAACTACTGCATTAGAATGCCTTTATTTAATGCTTCTTCCCCTTCTTTCTACTGTATGTCTCTTTATCTTACTGACAAATATTGAACATGCATGGAAAATAATTACACGTTTCTAATCATTTTCAGCCCTCAGATCACAGACTTATATTGATAGCATTTTGAGTTTATACACCACCAGCGGTCTGACTGTCCCCGGCTTCTGTGCCAACTTAGATTTAGTGCTCGAGTCACTGAATAACATACTTTCATGTGTTGTAGCATTTGTGCAGAAATCATTTTGTATTTTACACTGTTACAAAATATAAAGTTGACAAAATTGATACACAATAGATACACAATATGAATGTAACATGTACAACTTGCATCTATCTGCACAAAATGCCATTGAATTTGAAGCTACATGCTAGGCAGAAAGTGTAACTCCATAGTGGACAGGCTCTTCAGCGTTTCTGTGGAACAGTAAACAATGTTATGCTCAGCTGGCCCTCGGTTATGGCTTGACATCTTGTTTAAATATGATATTATGCCTTGAACTTGTGGTAGAGTTGTATATATTTTCAACTACTTTATGAAAGTGAAGCCATTACTTTGCTCATTTGAAGCCATATTCTTTCTCTCAGTGCTCCGGGCATGATGGTGAACCACATGCTCGCTGACAGAAAAAAAAAAAAGACACACGGACATACAAAATACTTTGAAAAACAACAGAGGGAAATTTTTAAAAGTAAATTTGAGGTTTGCTTCCAGAAGTTCTTCATCCCCACGCTTTACATCAGCAGGAATCAAAAAAGTTCAGTAAACTTTTGATGGAGAAGTTGGAATATCAATGGGAACTTCAGGGAAAACCTTTAAAACTGGCAACATTAAGACGCTTAAACAAAACTAAACCCACAAAGTCAAAATGAGTTCTTTAAACAAACATATTATGGAAATAAAAAACCACAGAGGAGTGGTGAAAATAAATGTGTGTTTTATGTGACATTACCTTGCTGGCTTGTGGTGTGTTGAGGATGTGTACAGTACTGGGTTTGACTCCATTGGCTTTGGTTCTCTTGTAAAGGGCAAACCGGCTTTTCCTCCGCCCTCTGTCTCCACTGGGGAGTGAACCATTATATCTGTTCATGAAGACAAATGCCAAACATCAGACAATACTGTATGACAAGTCTCTGTAAGTCTATGTGAGGTTTGAAATCACTTAAACACCTTTGTTATAACGGAAACATCACATGACATACATTAAAATATAATTTAGGTTTCAACCAATAAAAAAGCGAATAAAATGTTTATTGCCATGTGGTGTTACACCTCTGCATATAAAAGAAATGAAACATTCTTCCTTACGTTTCACAGTACGGACATTGTTTAACTACACGTCATATATGTTGTTGTAAAACAGATTTTTAAAACACATTGTAACAATAATTGTAGACTGTCAAAAGATCAAAAAGTACATGATTATGACTTAAGTTAATTATTGATATAAGCTCTATAACCCATCCTTAGGGACAGGTCATGACAGTCAACTAAAGAGGACCAGATTGTTTGGATGTTTTTGTAAATATTCGTTTGGATATTTTGAAGGGTGCTTTAATGGGAATGTAAACAGCTAGCCGTGCTTTAGATATCAAGAGAGATTGCCCTCACTCTTGGAAAACGTTCAGTCTTTAAACTCACTTCCTATAATGTAGTCACTGTAGCCCCTATATAATTAGACAGGCACTGTTGCAGTGATGCCTTATGCATCTTGTCATGAGTCCTGGGTTATAACAACATGTCAAGTTAAAAAAAAAAAAACTTTACTAATGTACAAATGACAGATCAATTTATTTATTTGAAATAACAGAACAAAACCTCTCAAAAGCATCTTACTTTACATGCAAATTGTTTCACGCTGCGATTAAAAGCTTTCTGTTGTTTCATTCCAAGTTAAGAATAAAAGCTCAGCTGTGCGTGAGAACCGTTTACTCCTACTGACAATCCCACATGCACCGCAGAGACCCTCAGAGACATGCAGGATATTTCACAGACAAAGATCAGCTAAAGCAACTCTTTACCTGTTACTTTAGCATTTAGCATTTAGTGTAAAACAACAATTAATTAATGCAAAAGTCTTCATTATGCATCTCACTTGATTTGGACCAGCAGCATTCCCATATGCAGAACTAGTCTTAGGGGCTGCTCTTTAACAACAAAAACAAAAGATAAGCTCTGATAAACACTGCCAGCTTAGCACGTTTTTTCTTAGCATTGTCTTACTCTTTCCATGTGAGAAGTCGGGTTCCAACTGTGAAATATTGTGCAATCAAAATAAATTTCAGTGAATAAAAATTGTTAAATGTCACACGTTATTTGTTGTTTGTCACATGTAGTTGACTATTTTTGTGGCATTGGTATTAGAAGACTTTTTCCTGGCTACAAACTAAATTCGAAATTCTCAAACACAAGAGATCTTTTTATAGCGTATTCATTAACCTAGTATATCATTATTTGCCAATAATAATATTATCTTGTTTTTAATCTAAAAGAATCAGGGAGCCCTATAACATACACTCCTAAGGTTGATTCTCTGATGTTCTCAGTGTTTTGTGTGTGGCTATTGTAAGGCAATCTAAGTGAACAGGCAGAGATTTTAGAGTCAGCAAGATCCATCTCCCCACAGATATCAGTCACTGAGGAAAGACACAGTTACAAAAGGTGCATTTGAAGCTTGTAGTGTCCCACAAATCCTTATCAAAAGCTCAGTCAGTCTAATGAGAACAATGAACAGAGAGAGGAGGAATAGAGGCACTGATCTCCCTGTGCCAGGATCAATAATACCCTCTTTCAGCACCAGCCTCTCCTCTGTGTGCCAGGCAACCCCAGTGAATCAGGGCAGTAGAGGGATGGCACTGTGATACCAGGTTCTAAAAAAAAAGCACAAACCACACAGGCTATATCTGTTTGGCTGTTTACACGGGGCATCAAATTAATTACAATCCAAGTATTCCAAGAACTGCCAAAATCATTGTCAGAATTTTACTAGGCTAAAATTGTTTTATATAAAAGCTATACTTTACATAAACTTTACATAACAGTTTTAAATTTAAGTTTTTGCTCCACTAACTTTAATCACACACCACCTGTTCGACCTTAATATATTATATAAATATATAAACTCATGAATAATCATAAGAATTCCCAATCCTAATAATCCAATACTTCATGACAAAAGCCAAAGATAAAAAGGACCAGGACAGCAATGCACATTTTGATCTAATGCACATTTTGACATGTCCCCTAGATCTAACGCAAACCTCCATTAATTAGCTGATGAGAAGAATAAGTTGCGTTTATACATTGTAAATCGGTGTTGTATCTAGCTGTTGAGTGTTGAGGTAGTTTAGGTCCATATCACTAAACATTTGATTTAAAACCCAGCACAGCGAGAAGGGGGCACAGTAAAATAGAAACGGCCTCTTTGCTCAGTCACAAAGGAGGGGGGCAAATAACTTTAGTGGGCTGCTTCCGAATTCCTCTACCGCCTTTCATCCCTTATGACTTCCCGTGCATATGATAGACGAGCAGGAAAGAGCAGGATGAGGGAGCGTCGTCAAGGACAAAATATTAACAATCAGTCAATCAAAACGCTCCCATTTACATGCAGCCATCATCTCGTGCAAAATGCACGTCATCTTGTGTTTCAAATCTCGAACAAAGCGTACTGCGATCGTTTTTAACACAGTGTTTTTTCTTGCAAATTAACAAGGGCGCATATATTCCTCAGATGAGCTCGTTTAAACTGCACAGAACAGAGCCCTCGCCTGCGCGCACGTGTTTCATTTGCGTGGTAACGTGAGCGCGTGAATTTTCAGAACTGGGAGGTCTCGCGCACTGCACACCGATATCAAGTGTGTAAACAAACTATTTCCGTACTCTCCGAAAATGCATTTATCAGCCAAACAACAAAAAAAGAACACTGCGAGTTTCTAAACACTTCTATTATGAAACATTAAAAGCAACATCAAAGTGCGCAACTTGAAAGCAGCTAGTAGGAAAAATAAAGTTGGACGCAAAAGAGAATAAGCAGTGCGTTTAAACTCACCCCAGAACCACCAATTCGCCGTATTTTACAGGCTCTTTGGTGGGCGCACAGTGCTCCTCTTGACCCGGTGAAAACATGAGGCTTTTCACACAACAACACGGCGCCCTGACTCTGAATCACACGATCAGTCCAGACACAAACAGGCAAAACACTTCAAAGGACGCTCCTAACTGCCATTTCGCCCATTAATCCTCACACAATCTTGCGTTGCACTTTTCTCGAAAGTTAAGAATCAGTGAACTCGTATATCCAACACAGATTTGACAATTAAAGGCTTTACTCGCGGAAACATTTCATTAGCTGAAAAGCGTTTAACTTAGTGGCTCCATCCGCCGTAAGAAAAACAGTACTAGTAGGGGGTGGGCCGTACCATTTACTTATAACGACTTTACGCGGGGGGAGAACTACGCAAATATGCAAAAATTAAAAAACTCGTTTCGGTGGCTTCGTTAAGGTTCGGTGTCTACTCGCATAACTTTAACATATTTCAGTATGGATTTCACATGTTTAGTATGGATAAAAGGCCATGAAAGGTTTGATCCCGAGAAAATTCACCTTTGTATCCCAACAACGGTCTCCCCTCTTACGGCACATTCCAACAAAACGGCGGTCTGAGGCGGCACCTTCAATTATGTAAACAAAGAGTGAAGCTTAGAAATATTTAAAGTGATACTGTAGATTAGCATCTTCATAGTTTTATACTTCAGCTTTGTCTGTTCTCATACCCATACATAAACTATATTGTTTATTTAATTATGTTGTTTTATTTTATTTGTATTATTGGTAGTAGTAGTATTTAAAATTAGATGCAATAAAATCATCATTAATGATTTTACACATGCAAATTAATGCAATTATTGTACTTAAACTGTTCAAAAAGCTATTTAAAAAAGCTGCAAAAACAAAAAGCTGTTTTTAAACATGGTGGATGGATTTTTTTCTTTAAATGATTTAGCTGGTCTAACCAAATGTTCTACTGTAAATCTACAGCAATATGATGTAAACTAAGTCTGGACATATATATATACTGTTAACCAGCTGTAAACCATCAGTATTAAATGGCATCATTCAATCCCAGACATCGTGCTGGTCTAACAGCTCTGTCCACATGAATGAGCCATTTGCTGGGATTGTGTTTTTCCATACAAACTGTTCACAGATCAATTTAAATTCAGTTTAATCTGATGGACTGGTAGTTGAAAATATTGCATGTTTATTAAAAACATCACTTTTGGGACACTATAGAAATATTTATTT
>JAZGTK010021512.1:0-10589 GCA_036877625.1 Ambastaia sidthimunki
AGCTGCTAAAAATACATATATTGCAAGGTTCTTCGTCTGTCTGTCCCTCTCCGTCTGTCGATCTATCTGCATGTTTTTTTCTCTTTCAAAGACTCTCTTGTCACCCAGGGCTCCAACTGAACAGTGGGAGTGCACAGCCCAGCAAAAGGGCAACCATTTATCACAGTTGCCCCAAATGAAAAGACCCAAATGTCTCTCTTTCCCTTTTCTCCCTTCCTTTTTTCTTGTGCTCTGTTTTCCCTTTTCCTCTTTCAACATCCCGTCTTTCCTCTTTTGTCCGATAGTAACAGTCTGGCTTGCAAAAAGGGGGAAAAAAGAGAGCCGTTAGCTTGCCTGGCCCGCTTGGTGTTTGGCCAGCTCTCTCACGCTGTGGATCAAGCGGCCCTTTGTGTGTGTGGGGGTGATTTGTCAGGCGATCGTGGCAGAAGTCAAGACCTTGAGGGTAAAAGGCCCTGACCCCAGGAGTGCCTGTGCTGGGGCTGGCCCCCAAGCTTCTGCTATAATAGAAAGGCCCTGGAGAATAGCTGCCTGTCCAGAGCCTGGACACCACAAAGCAGCTCATGTGCATACTTCAGGTAGGCCACTTTTATTGAAACTGACAGGGGTGTGACAGCCTGAATGGTGGACAGAGAGTATGTGTATACGTGTGTGTGTGTGTGTATACATTTGTGTGCGTGTATGTGTGTTTGGGGAAGGGGGGAATGGTTGGCGGTGTTAGGGGTGGCTAAAAGCAGCTTTTCCACTACTGGCCTAAGAGAAACCCAACAGCTAATCTCTTGCAGCATAATAAACAAATCAGTAAACAATGGCATTGTTTACACATCCAACAGGCAGTGTAGTTACGAGCTTTCTGTGACTGCTAAACGTCAGATTGAAGTGTCAGGGCAGAGAGAAAGTCGAGAGAGAGAGCGAGAGAAAGAGAGAGGGAGAGAGAGAGAGAGAGAGAGAGGAAAAGAGAGAGATGTGACAAATGACATGCTGGCCTGCCTGTTAATTCTCACCCTGTTTGTTCCCATTTTATTTACTCCTAAAAGAAAAGAGAGAAACGCATTCCTCCTGCAAATAGTTTGTTTGTTGGTTTCCCACTTCTGCTGGGGTAAAGGAATACAGTGCCTCAAGTCTTTCTCTGCTGGTCTTCCCATAAGTAAGACAATTCACATCTACAATTGGATTGGACAGAGGGCAAATTCTTAAATTTTGCTTCTCTGATTTTTTTGTTTGTTTGGAGAAACAGACCCTCAGTAATTTGCATGTGTTCTTTACAGTTTTAGAAGAGATCTCAACAATGTCTCAGATTTGCTCCAACACCAAAGTGTGGAACCAGGTGTCAGATAATAAATATGAATAAATACTATATATTTGTAATAAATAATACTATTTATTTGTAATAAATTATTACATTTTCCTGCTATCAACATTTTTGTCTCTGTACTCTTTCTGTACAGTGTGTCAACACATTTCCTATTTGTCTTATTTTGTTTTACTAAAAAAAAAACATTTTACTTTTTCATGAATCATTCATTGAAAATTAATCATGTTTCTATAGAAGAACAGACCTTGAAATTGTAGGGTAAAAGGAAAGAAAGAATCAAACCTATGCCTGCTTGCTGTTAATCTGAAACATATAAAATGTTGTATAATGTATTTGGAACATATTTGTATATACATATCCGGAAATGTATTTGGAAATGCAAATGTAAGTGGAACACACAAAATGTATTTGCAAAAATAAATAAAATTAATTTAGTTTGGAGGGTTCTGAACATTTTCTTTGGAAAAAAAAAAATAAATACATAGAGACCTTTTTGTTAATAACCTTGATGTGTAACAAATCAAGTCTTGGAATCCTTTAGACATCACCTTGCCTGATCGGCACAATCAAAAGCCATCAAATAATCACATAATCAGCGAATAGGCCTATTGGCACAAATACAGCGGCATTGGATCCATTCTGGGTCTGACTGACATGATTATAAAGACGATGGGAGTAAAGCAGTTGTCATTGGAAGCAGATGGAGCAAAAAGAGACAGAAAGGAAGATCTTTCAGCATAGCGTCCTTGCAATGTCTGGAAGCGTTTATGATCCACAAAGGCTTCTTATTGTCAAAAGCAAAAAAAAAGGAAGAAAAAGAGAGGAACAAGAAGGGAAATATTGAATCATTTCCAGGACAGGACACTATGCCATTAAAGGATATTCAAAGCCTTACAACTCTGTTACCCATCTTAAGAGAGAAAGAGTGTCCGGAGTTCCTGATGTGATGTGATTAGAGTGCAGAGTGTCCTTAGAACTCTTAAAGGCACAGTTTACATACACAAACAGAAATGAAAATTATGTTATCATTTATTCACCTTCATATCATTATCAATATGACTTTCCTTCTTCACTTGGAAACAAAAGGAGATATTAAGCAGAATGCTTTTTTCCATACTATAAAAGCTGATAGACAGTTGTTGTCACTGTTTACTTTAATTGAAAAAGCTGCTTGGGCATTTTTCTAGTTGCTCATTTTGTGTACAACACAAGTATAAAAGCTGTACAGGTGTGTAACCACACATGGGCATAAATTGTCTCTTTAAATGCCCAACCCTCCAACACAAGCTCTACACAACTCCAAATTAACACTCATGAAGAGATCCAAGTTAAAACTTGGTGAGAGAAAATATCTATCGGGTTGTATGTAATAAGAGTCAAATGCTCTCATCTAGGGTATGGCGTGCATGTTTCCAGACAGAGAAAAAGGCAAGGCCAACAGGGCATTTATCCTGTGTGTTTGGAGGCAAGAGTCGCTGCGTGTATGTGTATGCTTGTGTATGAATGTGAAGATGAATGGTTTTAAGATGAATGCATGTGGGTTACTCTACCGTGGCCTCCCGCTCCATGTAGCCCACTACCATGACATCAGAACAGAAGGGACAAACATCCCCTTTTGTGGAGGGGCTAATTTAATTTGTACCTTCCAATGAGGGGTAAAGATGTTTGAACTGTCTGAGCGAGCAGTGTGTATCCCACTCCTGTTCTCACGGGAAACTGGTGCATGACAGGATATTGTGCGGTGCTGCATTGCTAGTTCAGTTCAAAACAGCTAATTTGATTATTTCCTTTTGCCTTTTTTTCATTCCCTCTGCTCATAATCCCACTGGCTCACTGTCTCCATCTGTTCGGATTTTTGGAGTTGTGTGTCTCTTTCCAGGAGTACATACACAAACACTAAGACTCTTGACATTCCCCTGGGACGACCCCAGTGACCTTTTCGTGTCTGTTCGGGATCTGACGTCAAAGGTCTTGTTGCTAGGAATGAGGGCTTCTTTAGTAACTATGACCTCTCTCGCCTTTCCTTGTCTCTCTGGCTATAGAATATATAATTTCTGCCTGTTTTAGCTGCTGCATACACAAATGAACTCCTGAGTCAATGAAAGGTTACGAGGACACAAGGCTCAGTATCAATATCTATAAATTTAGAGTATTTGATAAGCACACCCTTCCAGTACTCCAGGGTGTTTGGGTGACACCTAGCCTTTCACAATATAGAGGCACCCTGGAGCCTCCTGGTGACCCTGTATCATCCAGGGCTGACCCCTTGGCTTGGTCTGACCTCTGTGAACCCAGCTGATTTTGATCACTCTTCTGGGACCCTGGACCAGTAGCACCAAGCTATAAGTTTGACATCCACTAGGCCAGAGATTAAAAAGGAAATAAAGAGAAAAAGGAGCTATATACCATTTTCCTAACAGAGACATGCTAGACGAAGTGGAGGGTTTAATGTATTACTCATCTGCTGTCTGTGCAGGACAGTGACCATTTATTGCAGACATGACCTATATTTAATTAAACCATTCAATTGTATCTGTTTATGACATGCAGTGTCCCCACCGAAATAAAGTAAGAAATAAAGCAAAACACCATAGTTAAGCAAAATAGTTTACTATGTAGCAGTAATAATAAAAAAAAACTGTTGTAGTATTGTTTGAAAAGGGACCATTTTTTTGTTGTGAGTTGTGTCCATTTTGTCAGGAACATTCAATAGTTACTCTGATGTACTACACAATACAAAGGCTTCTATGTGAACTTGGAGAATAGAAAGTTTAAAGTAATTTATTTGCAGATGCCATTTGGTTTGATTTAGTTTGTCATTTAATGGAATAAAATGTATACATTTAAAAATGTGAATTAAAAATTAAATTTGGCACAAAAAGGCTCAAGTATGAGCTCATTTAAACATTAAAAAATCAACCAACAACTAGTACTGACTAAACTAAGCTTTGATGTTTCACTGGCTCAGATTAAGTTCAGCTAAGCATTCTCTAAAATCAGGCTGCAGCACTATTACTCTCACCCTCTTCCTCTGTTTCTCCAAACTGACCCAGTGTCTGACCAGTCTAGTACTTTGACCTGCAGCTGTGTTTACAGTCAACACAGCACCATGTTAGGACAGCTGGAGGAACAAGAGAGGCAGCCACCATGCAGCCCAGCACTCCACAGATTACACACACAAATGACGACAATCTACAAAATGCACAAACATTATGTATGCACGAAGAACTTTCCAAATGCACACACCAAATGTAAACTTTAGCTGTTTGGAACCATAAGGCTATACTAAGAACAAAATATATTACAATAGCCCTCGGTAAAGCAATGTTCTGATCCCAGTCTGAGACCATGATGAAGTTTCTTTAGGCTTTAGGTCCATTAGCAACTTATTATCATGTGCATCTTGGCAACTTAGATACATGTGTCTATAGGACTACTGTAAACTCTATATCTGAGACTCTGTGTGAGTTTTGTGTTTTTGCAAAGGTCAAAATAACATCCGTCTGTCCTGTGTACGACTGTCAATAACACCAAGGAGAATAACAGCCTGAGAGACCACTGTTCCCCCATGATGCATCAAGTTTCACACAAAAACACAAATAGTCTCTCTTGGTTCATCTTGTTCTCTTGGCCACCCCAGGGGTATCCTTCATGGGAGCTTGCAAACCCCAGCATATTTGTGGGTAGCCTCCTAGTGTGAAGCCTTTATTTAGGTGCATGGAAACTTTAATTCTCTGATGAGAGCAGATTTTTCAGATATTATTCCATTAAGTATGCCACAGATGTTATTTTCTTTCTTCTAATTTCTTGCTAAAGCAATGCATTATTTATGTAATGAATGTATGTAAAATTGTTGGCAAATGTATGTAGTTCAATAACTTCAAAATTCTATGGAGCAGAATACATTCTTGTGATATAATGTAAAGACTGACAAACTAGATGGCTGTCCATAACTTTCTCTTATTCTTTTCAAATGGCAGTTGGATGGAGTCAATTAGTGAAGAGACTGCAAAACTGATACAAGTATTGACAGTTCCTCATTGCTATTGACACAGCCAGCATACGTCAAGGGCGTTAACATAAGTGGCTATTGACATCCCACTTTGGTCATTGATGTCCCAGTTTCACTTGCTAAGTGTTTTACTATCATGTCCATTTCCGTGCAATTTTTTCACTATCTTGACATATAGAGAACCATATTAATGACGTCCAGCAGTTTGAGTGGCTTAACTAGAACTAAAATAGAAGTTGTGGCAGATATTTACGGAAAACAATAATGGCCTCATAATTAGGAGACAAGAGAGAACACTGGAAAAACAATGCATTTGCCTCAGAATCCCTCAAGACCACAATGATTAGACAGGGCAAGCAGAAGGGCAGGAACATTCACATTTGTTGGATTGGGATGTTTGATGACACTTACTCATAGGGCTAATTTGTGGCTATTACTGTCAAAAGTCTTTCTGTTGTATATTCAACAGATTACAGCATGGTGATCTGAATAATAAGAGACAAACACAAGATGGTTTTGAGAGAGAGAGAGAGAGAGAGAGAGAGAGAGAACAAAAAGTATGAGGAAATGAATTTATTATAGTAATGTCATATTGTGCCATCTGAAAGCTTGGAAAAACACACTAACAATGCCGCGACAGACATTCCATTTGCCAAACATTCTGTGAATTTCTTCCATGGAGCATCATGAATGGGAATGCTTATAATGGAAATCAGCAGGCAAGTTCATGGAACTTAAACAATTTGCAGTGTTTAATGAATAACAACAACGCAGTCAAGCAGAAAAATGAAATCTGTATTAAATCACTAAAACAGACCCTGTTGCGTGTCAAGGGCTTGTTTTAAGGTTCAGAGGAAATTTAAGAAAGGTGAAAAAGGAACTAAATATAAAGTTAAAAAAATTCATAATAAATAAAAATAATGATAATTCTAAATTGTTTAATGGTAAATCTGCATTGTTTCATTTTATGTTGTTCCAAACCTGTATTTATTTTTTCGGTTAAACAAAAAGGCAAAAAGGAGAATTTCTAAGAAACTTTTTGTAGCTCTTTTCCATCTAATGGCAGCTCACAGTGAAAATAGCTTTCAAGAACATTAAGAGAAAAGAAAAGGAAGCGCACAAATACAACAAAAGATACCCATAAGCATGCAGTATACTATGTTGCAAATTCTCAGAAGCCATACTAATTTGTGTGAAGAACAGACAATTACTGCATGTCATATTTTCTCACTTTTTTTTTTTGTTCCTGCCAAGACATTGTATGGCTTCAGAAAACTATGGATATAAATGCATAAGTTATATTACAAAGTTATCACTATAAACAGCTATTGCATGAAAAAATTTCTTTGTTGAGACTTATCAAAAAAAATTTTCTGGTCCAAAAAAACATACCACCAAATGCACTTGGAGTGACAAGAGGGTTGCATTTTTGGTTGAACTATTCCTTTAACTTATCCAAAATGTATTGGAAAGTCTGTATTGGAAAGATTTGAAGGGGAAAAGTGATACTGGGTTGTGATGGCTGAGCAGCTGCTCTAATGACATTGAGGAAGCGGCCTCAAGTGCATAAGGTTTTGTTGGAAAGTCAGGGAAACTGATGAGAGATCATGAACCAGCAGCAGGTGTCACCCATCATTCTGTCCCCACTCAGGTGGTGTTCATACACAGCAAGGCACTAAAGCTGAAGCACCAACGATGGAGGAAGGCAGCACAAAAAAATTAAGCAGTCATTTGATATCCCCAATTGGCATTATGAGAGTTTATAAATCCTGAACCCATTGATGGAAGCTTTAGTTTTTGCTGGCACAGGGGAAAAACTGTTTTTGTTCTTTTCAGCATCATTTTTGCAGGAGCTTGACATGTTTAACACAATCCATTCCAGGTAGAAGTGCAGAGCTGAGGATGAGTTCACACCACCTGCTCTTGACCTTTTCTCTGAGATATGAAGCCTTGGTCTATTTTTACACAGACAAATCCTGCCCTGGGTGACAGCTCCAGGCTAGACTCACCTCTCCCCAAGCAGGGTATCCATAATCACCAGAAAGAGAGAGAGGGAGAGTGATGGAAAGAAATATGGAAACAGAGGAGCCCAAGAGAGCACTCTAGGAATGATGGAATATCAATATGGCAGAATAAGACTTTCACACACTAACAGGAACACTGGGCTCTTACTAAAACACTCTGAGGAAAGAAAAATCAAGAACTTTTCTTTGTTTTAATTAGCCAGTTTCTTGTTATTGTGTGCTATTTATATCTTTATCATTTTTATAACATGATTTATTTTAATTAAAATTTAACTTAACTTGCATTTGAGGTATAAATATCCAAAACCTTAAGTAACCTGTTGTCATTTTCTTGGCAGCATTTTATGATTCATTTATAAACTGATGGCAGTAGAGATTAATATTTGGCACAACACTACAATATCCTTATTATTAAAGACACAAAATAAGACTTTAACTTCTCTCTGTCTTGTTCCCTCCCTATGCAAAATACTTGAGAATCAAAAACTGCAACATTTAGTTCCCTTCCAGGAACTCGAGCTGCGTCGAAACGTTTTGAGAACGCCTGCAGCATAACCATGCTCTGAATCTGACATGTGAAATCAGTCCAATAGGGGAGCGATATGTCACAGATGGGGTGACGTCACGACCAGAAAGCTTAAAAGCATGTGCGCTGAGCAAACCGCTTCTGTCATTCAGCGAAGCATTCTGTGTGTGAGCAATTGTTTGTCCTATTTTTCTGTAATTTGTCTTATTTGGTGTTTTGTCATAGAGTTAAAAATGCCAAAAGCAAAAGACAACAGAAAGGGGGTAGAGGATAACATTCAGCATTGTAGACCGTGTGACCATTGTTCTGTGGTTTCTCTCCTGGGGTAGAGGGTTCGACTCTCCGCCTCTCATCTATGGATGAAGTGGATGTAGAGAGTCAGTCCCCGCAATATGAGGAGTTTTTGGAGGTTGTTACTCTGGCTGTGGCTAAATTGAACTTCGATTGACCCTCCTATGTACAGGCTGAGCTGCAAAAGAGCAAGCTATATGAACGCTCTTTCCGCAGCCGGCCTCTACCTCCACACCGGAGCCTACCATTTTTCTAAATGGTTTTTGCTAAACCATACTCGGCCCTTATCTGCATGAATACGGGTATAAGGCGATGCCCTGGGTTGAACAGACGTTAGCTGCTGTCTGTCTCCCAACATGGTGTTGTCCTTAAGGCTTCGGCTCTGCCCTCCAAGGCTCAGCTCTGGTGGGCCGGGGGTACACGGCAGCGGGGCAGGCTGGTGCTTGCTTGCACACCTTGGTGGTGTTAGGACGTGTTAGGACTTTAAGAACCGCTATTCGCCAAAACCGTCTGTGCGGTTGGCAGGTCTATGGTAGCAGTTCCTCCCTCACCGCCCTCATTCTCTTGGGGCTGCTGGACGGGAGCAGCCCCGGCCATGTACTAACTCCTCCTACAGGAACACATAAAAACAGAGCGTTGCATCCCGTTTTTCCCCCCTTAAGGGTGCGGTTGGCGCGACGCCCTGGGTCGAAGTCCACGAAATCAAGGCCAGATCTGAGGACTGTCTTGATTTCCAAAAGTGCTTTGGCCAAGAGGTCCTTACAACTACTGGTCAGGACCTCAGAGGGCATCTGGGGAGCAGTGGGTCCTATTTCATCATACTATGTCCGCCTCTCCTCAGTGCCCTCTGAAGGGCAGTCTGTTAACCCTGCCACCTCTGGTGTTTCAGAGTACAGTAGCCTCAAATGAGTGCTCCTCCCAGTGTTTGCCAAGGATAGCAACCACCTCCACGGAGGTCCCTAGAGAGTTTAGATTGGAGGCTTCCTGCAGGGTTTCCACCTGGGTGTCATATTGGACAGTAATTTGTCATTTGAAAGTCATGTGACATACATTACTAAAACTGCCTTCTTCCACCTAAGAAATATTGCTAAGCTGCATAACATCCTATCTAGTTCTGATGTGGAAAAGCTTGTTCATGCTTTTATGACCTCCAGACTGGACTATTGTAATGCACTCTTAGGTGGCTGTTTAGCCTCTTTAATAAACCAGCTACAGTTGGTCCAAAACGCTGCAGCTATAGTCCTGACCAGGTCAAAGAAATATGATCATATAACCCCAATATTGTCATCCTTACACTGGCTGCCTGTCGAATTCCACATTACTTATAAGATATTACTGCTAACCTATAAAGCTTTAAATGGGATAGCCCCTAAATACCTCACAGATCTTCTCTCTCGCTACAAACCAATACAGGCTTTACGCTCTCAAAACTCTGGACTTCTGGTTGTGCCTAGAATCAATAAGTCCACTAAAGGTGGCAGAGATTTTTTACATTTGGCTACTAAACTCTGGAATGATCTTCCAGATACTGTTCGGGGCTCAGGCACACTCTTGTAGTTTAAATCTAGAGTAAAAACACATCTCTTTGGCCGGGCATTTTCATAATTCAACTGATCCATCTTAACCTCTAAAAAAGTTGATTTATGCTTATAATGTTATGAATAGCAGCTACGCTAATTATTCTCTGTTTTGGGGCTTCCTCCCAGGGGAACCCCTGCTCCAAAAGCCTGCTCCAAAATGGATCCAGTCTTTGTCGGGCCATCCCAGTCTCCAGTCCCCTCTACAGCTACAGCCTGGCCCACTCACAGTGATGGTCCTAAATTTTATATACTTTATTTAATGCTAATCTGCTCGGTTGCTATTTGATTCTATTTAAAACCATTCATCTGCATTTTAAAACATCAGCATTAAGTCCGCCATGTAACAGCAGATTGTTGTTAGAGCTGCTATCAGTAACTTTATGCTATTACTGCCTTTCACATCAATTCTCATATTTTAAACAATCAACTTCATGGCCTCATCCATTGTTGACACCTTTTTATCACTTAATCATTCAGGTTTTCTTTTAACCAGTCATAATCATGGTTACAGACTGCAGCTTTAACGTGCCAGAGGAGAACTGGCCCTCCCTGTCAAGCCTGGTTTTTCACAAAGTTTTTTTCTCCATTTATTAATCACTGGAGTTTTGGTTCCTTGCCACTGTCACCCTGTTGGCTTGCTTACAGGGAGTCTGCTGACACTAGCTTAGACAATTTACCTATGAAACCCTGTAGCAGTATCACTTAATAATAGCGTCATTTGATAATTCTATCAATCTGCAACTGCTTTCATAAGTGTATATGTGTGTATGCTTGTATATATTTATGTATTTGTATGTGTATTTATATAGATAGATAGATATACACATAGACACAGAGGAGGTAC
>JAZGTK010021513.1:0-10589 GCA_036877625.1 Ambastaia sidthimunki
TACAATCACAAAAAGCCCATGCGATATGGTAAATGTGGTTTTAATCTGTAAACTAAAATAACACTTTTGAAAAGAACAGAAATGGTAGTATACTAAAAAACATTTATATGACTGTCTTTTGCAGTTGTGACTCTGGATCTCAGGGACAAAACATTGAGCCCAGGCACCAAGCGATACAAAAGAGTTCTATCAAGTTTAAAGGACAGAGTGCCGCTCAGACTTGACTTCCTTTTTACTAAACATGAAACAGGTTCCTGTCATGTGATCCACTACCATCTGCCTAATGAATATTTCTGATCTCAGATCACATTAAGATCTTTAACCATTATAAGATGTTGTCTCCATACTTGCAACCTGCTAAATAGCTAGAGGCTATTGGAGTAGTTACTATCGGTGTAATATGCAACCTACAGAAAAAGCACAATTTGTGACTCTTTTAACATGTTGGATTCATGACTTCCTCAGGTGCTAAAGACAAGACTCTGTATAAGCTGTTGTCCCAGTACACACCTGTAGAGCTCAAGCCTGTTCTTAGCAATCACACATTGAAAAATCTGCCATGCCCCACACTTTACCCAATAGATGTACAAGGAACTACACTGTCATGTGATCCACATTCATTCCTGGAGTGGCTTGGAGCTGTCAACTTGGACATAAGCTGGTTAGAAAGCTGTGGAATATTTATGGAATGTTTTGTTGCCTGTCAAATACACATTTCTCAAGGTATATGATATATTTTTCAGTGACAATACTGCTGACAGTTTCCTGTCTACGTATGTTTGTCCTGAGCCTCAAAGCTCTGTCAGCCAAGCCTTGCTGTGCACCATCACTGGTTTCATCTCACCTGAGGATGTGTCTGAGCTGCTGCAGGAACTGAGGTATGACTTTACCGTTGCGGTCACGTTCCTGAACAAACATTGTTTTCTGACCATGATCAGATCACTGACATTAACATGCTGTTTATTTCTCCGGATCATCCAGACATTTCTTTGATGAACCAAAGTTTACACCTTGGATTTCATTGACTGTACATGGATTTATGGATAGTCCAGTATCCCGGGGAGTTACAGAACATGGATTTATCAAAAGTGGTGAAAATTTCTACAATTTTGTTTGCTTCAGAAATCAGGACTATTGGTTACACATAGCCACTGGTGCCCAAGATGGCTGCCCACCCTAACGGATATTTAAACTGGAGGCCCTCTGCTTGTTTTTTAATTCATGTTTCAATATCAGTTTGTTTCTTACATTGAACATCCTGTGTTAATGCAAAATATAAATGTAAATCTAAAATGTAGTGTTGCCTTTCTTTCAAGCACCTTTCACTTTACAATTATAAAAGGACAGGTGGATACAGAAATGTACAGTATATCAATTTATTTTGACCGGTCATTTTCACAGCTGTTACATATTCAGGAAAAGGTCTTTACAGATTGTACAACTTATAGCATTTAGTATAAGATCAATTAAGAAACAACCCTTGCCATTATATATATAAAAAAGATCATAATTTTGACCAGCATTTGAGCCTAAAGGCAGAACACATATACAGCCACTTAAAAGTTAGGAAGGGAAAACCAAGGGAAAATATATATACACATTTATGTCAGTGACGTGACTGGGATAAAGGAATTTGATGGGTTTTTTTTTTCAAACATATACAGTTACTGTTATACTGTCTAAGGTATAGAGAGTGCAATGCTTTGCACCCTGTATACAAAATTCAAAGCCTTCAAAACAGCCCCAATGGAAAAAGTGAGAGAATAAAAGCTGCCCTAAAAATATTTATGAGCTGATGTTTTTGGTTCTTGTTTTCTAGGCCTATTAGCAGATATTACTCAATGTTATCACATATCAGACTATTCAATTCATTAACATCAACTGTCACCAAACAAAGCATTTTACCTTTAGTATACAAACAACTCGACCAACCAACAGACTGCATAACAGACATTGTTGTCATGACACCCACTGTATAATCAAATTTAACCTGCCACATTGTTTTGGAAAAATCTCTAATTTTAAAAAATAACCAAACAATAGCATATAATAGGAAGAATATAAACAATTCTATTATCACTTAATAAATACAGTTCCATAAACAACAATTAACATCACCATTTTTAGGGGGAAAACATACACAACTTTCTATTACGTCCACGGCAGAAAACTACCTACAGTCAATAAATACTGAATAGAATTAACAAAATATAATTTAAACATTTTATTGCTTAGGCTAAAATGACCTTCTGATATTAAAGATACTAATATTAATTAAAGATGTTGAAAATTAAATGTTTATAATCTGATTAAGGGAAGTTTGGGTTTGGGATGTTTTTTAGGCCAATTCTGAGCAAGCATTTAAAAACATATAGCGCATAACAGAAACATTTAGTAGCATGAGATCTTTAAATGTAATAATTGGATACTTAATTGCTGAACAAAATCATAACAGATTTTTACAGGTTAAATTTTTCAAAATGATGATCTTGCTGCAGGCATTTGTTAGTCACACTGTGTGTGTGTGGACAGAATGTAGTCTCATAATTCTCATGACCTATTTTCTGCAAACTATTCCATCTTCATTATAAAAAAACTCTGAATTGAAAGTAAGCCATTTCCATATTTAAATTGAGCATGCCCATTTTTACATAAACCAATTAAAACCATATATTTGTTTTTAAAATGTTTGTTGCAATGTGCTTTTCCTTAAATCCTTTCAAGTCTAAGTAGATGCTATAGAATCACTGATGCCAACAACCTTTTTTGTTTGCCATCAACATCCGCTTAATTGGCACAATCTATCTGACAAGAGGCATATGCATTCATACTGCCAATATGACTACAAGAGGCTGACGTAAACTCTTGCATGTCTGAATTTTTAATGTTAACAAGCCTTGAGATGATTTTTACGGTCGTACCCTTAACCTACAAAAAAAACAGTCACAACTGCGTAAGTCGGGTGTTCAGATAAAATCTAAATCCATATTTCTATGACTGTATTGGTATTAGTCAAGTCATTATACAATTGGAAGCAGTTCTGACAGACATTTGTGTGGAGGCAAGTGAAAACAGACTTTTCCTTCTGCACAGTGCCTGGAAACAGACGCGCAAGATCTATCATAAATTACGATGTTTATCAAAAAGAGATGCTGCTCTTTGCAGTCTGGTGACAAGGAAATATGTCCTGGACTAATGTGAAGTGCGAGTTAGACAACGTCACTCCTCTGTTGGGAGAATTCTTCTTAGAAAATCAAACCAAAAGTAATGACAGAAAGATTTGCCCCTGACAATCCTTGTCTAAATAAATCAACTCTGGTATCAACATTAGGCACTTGAGGATGGTATCCCCAGAGGTTTTGACACCCGAAGGACGTTGAATCAACTTAGAATTCGTCTATTTTCTTCTGGAGATATTTGAGTATGGAGTCCATTCCCTGAGGAGAGCCCCAGACCCTCTTAAGTGCCTCACATTCCCTCTCGTTGGCCTGCTCCAAGGCGGCCCGGTGAATGTTCCGCACCAGCGCTTTGGACTCGCGTAGAACCTTCAGTGTTGCCCGGAGAATCATCATGATAACAGAATGATATGAGGGGAACAAAACAAAGGAGAAAAGGAAAAAGGCACATGACTTATGGATGTGGATGCAATGTGAATCTTAACAAAAGTTAATTGTTATTGTAACTGCATGTAGGAAACATTACAAATATGTTTTTAACAATAATGATTTAAAATCCTCACGTCTATGAAGGGTTAAAAAGATACTGAAAATAATAAAACTGGCAGGAAAGGAGTAATTATCAACAATAATTTCTGAGTTGTTCCATACGCATGATTGCTCTCCCTTCTCCCTACTACAAGCCAAGGTCAACTGAATCTCAGCTCAGCTAATGCAGAACATGTGTACATGGGCTGTTCATTTTCCCAATTATAATAAATCATTTCAATTAATTTATTTTGAGAAAAGACTTTTAAGATTAAATGTCCGTGATCTATGATAAAGGGCCGATAAAGCCAAAAAAACAAAACAAAATGGAACGCTATGGGGATGTGTAGATGCATGTTCTATGTGACAAAATGTGATACAAAAAGCAAAACCAATGAAAAGATGACTTACAACTGAATTACAAGATACTAGCTCCTTAATGCGAACCATGACTTCCTGTGTGAAGGTGCCTGGCCACAAAACCTGAGACACGAGTCCTTTAGCACAGGCCTCCTGAGCAGTCAGCTTCCTCCCACTCAATAACATCTCATTAGCCTACAGTGACAGGATAGAGATTGAGAAAAGAGCAGTAAGAAGACATTACTATTACTTTAGTTGGAACGGTTTTAATCTAAATGTTCACATTTGAATGAATTTAGCACCACACAAAACAAATAACATGGGTTGTAATTAAAACAATCATATTAAGGTATATGATCAGCGTTTCATGCAAAATCATACTGCTGATGTAACTGACCGAAGCTACTCCCATGATGAGAGGAAATGTTAAAGATGAGCAGGCATCTGGGGTTTGGCCAAAGGTTGTATAAGGAGTCTGGAACCAAGCTTTCTCATTGGCCCAAATGACATCACACAAGGGCAAAATAGATGCTCCGAGCCCAACAGCAGGTCCATTTACAGCAGCAATGATGGGCTTCTTGAACTGGATGAATGTGTTGACAAATGTTCTGAGGACAACAGGAGAACACGTCTTATAGCCACTTAAAGTTTGCAGTTCAAATGTTTATCACTGTAATATGATTCTAACCTCTGTAAATATGAGTCTTTCTTGGGTTCAAAAGGCAGGTAACTTTACCTGATTGTCTCTGCCATTTTGATGCTTTCTTTTTTCCTATCGTCCGTGAGCTGTCTGATGAAGTAAATGAAATCGAGGCCATGGCAGAAGAAATTTCCCACAGCGCTTAGCAGCACGAGTTTACTGTCATCAGCCGCAGCTGTTGCCATGGCGCTCTGAACCTCCTTCATCACCTGCACATCACATTCATTATAAATCAGACCCATAAACAATAATTCAGAGGATAAATATTATGCCATATTGATTATTGATAAAACAATAAGTCAAATGTCAGGATACTTAGCACTAAAACAATTTCTGTGCACAGTGTAACCTATCACTGATTCTAACTCTTATTAACATTCTTTTAAAACAATATTCTTTTAATGTGTGATATATGTACATATCTTACATCAGGATTCAGTGAGTTGTTCTCAGAGGTCTTTGTGGAAAACAGTATGTGTGTAAAGCCATCTTGTTTTTTAACTACAATGTCTCTATAGCGGTAAGCACTCTCGGTCTGACGAACACTGAAACGCAGGCGCTTGTCAAAAGTCGCACGGTCCTCAAAGCGTCGTTTCCCGGTCAGCCCTGAGCTGCCCGTAACTCCTGCCAAGCTGCTCTGTGTGAGGGCTGTTCCGTTTGCAGATGAAGCCTCCATGAGAGTGGTCAAACCTTTGAAACAGAACATATATATACACTATATATACACTATATAAATATATATACACACACTATATATATATATATATATATATATATATATAGTGTACTTACACACAAATTATATACAGTGCCCTCCATAATTAATTGTGTGAGCGACCACTTAGAAACACCTGTGAGCCAATTATCTCAATACTTATGAAGCAGCCAATAATAAAATGTGACATTGTGTACTTTCGCTTCATATTAATCTTTTAATCAAATGTACAGATTTCCTGACTGTACTGCAAACAGAGCAATTTTGCCTTTACTGTCCCAAAACTAATGGAGGGCACTGGCATCTAGGGCGCATATGTGGATTCCCTTGGAATAACTGTTCCTAATTAAACATGATCATTTTTATAATATTTAACATATGTGAATCTATATAATGGATGCACCATCATGCGTGAATTAGTGGTAAAAATGGTTCTGGCCTAAAGTTCAGTAATTGTGGTGCACTGCATTTACATATGACAAGGCCACACAAGTATCACACACAAATTATTAGTAGTTGAACCTTCTGTTCTATTAGCAGCAAAATGTTTGGATGTAATTATTTCCATCTGTTGTATAATGCCCAGCCAAAAGTTGCCATTTGGATTTAAATGAGCAAAAACTTAACAGCATTTAATTGTGTCACTTTTGGAGTGATTAAAATGTTTCAACTGGCAACCTGTCTGTGTGATGCAATGTGTAGGTTCTCTTAGATTTCTGTAGATTTCCTAAACAACCATGTTGGAAGACCTTTTCTTTGGTCATGTACAAGATGTTACTGTTTCAGAGGTTTCAAATTATTGGCTACATCAAACAAAGAAAATGAAAGAAGATCAGTGTTTATTGTCACAAAACAAAGTCTTTAGGATGTGCCAAAGAACATTTGGTGGACTTGGTTTGACTCCCCTGTTGGCAATACAAGATCTCAGCCAAAAATCTGATTGGTAATTCATTTGTAGTGATGTTGCAAAAGCTTTGAAACCATGCCACGACAAATGTGTGCTGTAATCCAAGCTAAAGGCGGTCCAACAAAATATTATGTATGCAAATTTACTTTTGGCCAGACAGTGTACAAATATCTAAAACATGAAAGTACAATTAAGACCAGTTAATGACAATTTAATTATGATTAAAAAACAAAAAATAAGTCTTTAACTTTGAAATAACACATATACATGGTCTTCTGTATTCATTCCAGTAGGTTCCATCTGTTAATATTCTTACCGATTTTCTGTACTAACACATCAGCTTTTATTAACTGCTTCTTTATTAGTCTGTTGTTCTAGGAATCAAACCACACAATCCATTATATTTTGCAAATGTGGCTAAAGCAGTATTTCGAGGTGCTTCCAGACCTTAACTAACAACTTTCTAAGTTATAAGTTCATAACATACCTTTCCCATTCAACGTTCGGACAGCAGCTGGCGTGATGGGGATCTGTGGTGGCAGGAGAGCCGTTTGCGTTCTGGGCCTCGTGCCCATGCGCGCCCGCTCCTCTCCCGGTACGCGCACTGCACCGACGGGTTTCTCCAGCAGGGCCACTTCGGGGGGCACCGCATCTGGCTCCTGGCTTCCCTGCTCCAAACTGTGTGCAGCCTCACTGGGAGACTCCTCGCTGTCAGCGCGACTGTTCATTGGACTCTTTGGCACTAGAATTTTGATGCCAGATTTAGCCAGGTCCATACTCCGGCGCAGCACGCTCACAGTGGGGGCTGCAGTGGGGGCAGGGTCAGAGATCAGGCTCATTATGTCCGTGATGGTGGTGCTACTTGCGCCAGATGAGCGCTTGCTCTTCTGCTGCTGTGCATGCGCCTTAGCGACGCTGTTGCCGGGGTTTGACGAATGCTGTGGTGGTAGAAGTTGTTTTGTGGAGTTGCCGGTGGGTGTGCTTTGGGTGGATGGAGAGGTCTTTGGCAGATTAGGACTGGGTTGCTGGGGCCTGCTGATCTGTTTGCGGGCGTTGATGCCAGTGTTGCCTCTGGCTGTGCTGGGACAGCTGCGTGTGGAACGCAGTAGAGATCCATCTTTCTGCTTGTCGCCGTGCTGGCGATTGAACTCATGGATGAATTCGATGCAGCTGGCCAGGTGATTTTCTGGTTCCCAGGTGTCTCCCTCAAAGCCGTAGCCTCTCCAGCGAACCAGGTACTCAGTCTTCCCCTTCTTGTTCTTTCGTTTGCCCACTATCCTCTCCACCTACAGAGGGGCATGTGTTATGACTTAGTGAAATTCATGTAATGATGACATTAAATACTGTTAATTTTAATTAATAATTTCAATTGCAATATCTACCCAATTGAACAATGAAAACTGTGTAGCACATATGGGTGTAACAATATACCAATGCCATGGTTCGGTTCACATCACGGTTTTGAAGTCACAGTTCGGTTCTGTTGATTGTCAGCAATGTTAAAGAACACTAGAATTACTTTTAACTACATAATAATATCTAAAGACAGTAACTTTAGTGCAGTGGATCTTAACCCGTTTTACTTCAGGGCTCCAACAATCTCCACAACAATATATGAGCCCCACACTAACAAATTCTACCCAATAAAATATTCTAATGTTTGGCATAACTAGAAAGTGTGTTTGAAGAATGTTTATTCATTATAAAAATAACCAAACACTAAGAAATACACTTGTGAATTGAAGATATGAACAGATTAAGTCCTGACAGAGAGAACCTTGTTTCTAAAATGATGATCAATGATCATTTTTCTTCTGAGGTACATTATATATATACAGTTCATTATTCACAAGTTTATAAGAGATTCCTGCAGGAATTTCTCCTAGATTATTAGCACAAAACTTGTGGGAAAGAAAAAAGTGTGCTATACCCAAGCAGCTGTCTTAATTCAAAGCCTTACACTCTGCTGACTGCACAGTCAGTCACTGCATCAAGCTGCTGCTGATGATACTACAATAATTAGGGTGATCTTCAATAATGATGAGGCTACATTCAGGAATGAGGTGGAGCTTTACACTTACAGGCTGTAATGACAATAATCTGACCATGATTGTTAACAAGACAACAAAACTCTTTGTGAACATCAGGAATACCAGAAACTGTCACTCCCTAATCAACATCAATGGCCTTACAGTGGAAATCATCAGCTGCTTAGAGTTTCTTGACATGCAAATCTCTGCTGACCTGGTTTGGTCTCACAGCCATTCAGAGTGAGACTCAATAACAGCCTGTGCTTTCTAAAGGTGCTTAAAGACAAGTGGCATCAGCTTTTCATGAGCTTCTGACACAGAACTAAAGAATTGTGTCATTTCTGCATCAATGGGCAATGTGACAATACACCAAACACAACAGAAATTAACTGCCAAAGGTGTAAACAACAGCACAGATATTACATGTCATGATCTGCCATTACTCAATAAGATAGACACCATTCCTGTGAATATCATACCTGATATAGCATCAGTGAATCTGGGCACGATGTATAATCAAAATAGTTCCTAATGATTTCTTAATTGTTACTTTAAAGCAGTTTTACAACAGGACAGATTATAGATGTAGAATATTCACTATTTACTGAAATGTATCTTTCTATAGGTGCCAGGGAACTGTTTATATTTGAGTTAAACAGATTTAAAAACAATCAATATAACTAAACAACTTGTGATTTAAGTAAAATAATATTAGTGGTAGATTTAAATTTAAATCATTTGCATAAGTGGGACTTTTTAGTTTAGAAAAGCAGCATTAAATCGGTTAACAGCCAAGGAAGACTTTCATATGTTATGGATTTGAAGGAGTACATTCACACTGAATTAGAAACAAAATCAATATTGTTTCAAACTGCAATGTCAAACATTGTCAATCAATTACACATGAAATGTTACATTTAGTGCTACTCTCACCACATTAAAGTATTTACAGTGTTTTTGCAGTGGCTGAATGCTGTAACAAATTGAGTGCATGAATTCATTGGCCAATCAGAGTTATTTAAAATTGTACATAAACCTACAGACAGTCTGGCCCCCACATGTTTCACTTCTGTTTACACTGCACATGAGTGCTAAACAAACATCACCTGACACTTACAAACAAGTCATGATGATTTTTTATTAGTAAAAAGTAAAGTAAAAAAAGTAAAAAGGTAAAAAGTATCATCAGCAATTGGTAATTAACTGGAACTCAAGATTTTAGGGTCAATGTAGTTAAGTATTGATTTACTTTTATATTAAATGGCTACCAAACAGTTCAAGTCCCAAGTCCTGCAAATAAAATAGAGTAATTAGATGTTTGTTATAAGCTGCAGGCTCAACATTATGGCCTATAATGAGTAAATATGAGCTTTTTTATTACGCTAGTACTGAATCCAATACACCCATGTTAGGTGCTATTACTCTCTGTAATGTATTTGCAAAGTACGTCTAAAAACTAGCACTGCTCAGTCTAAAATCATATTCCCCCAGGAACCAGGATGCTTGAGCAATTCAGTGTAATGTCAGAGAGTCCAGAAATGCGACAAGGCTTTTGCTGTTATCACCAGTTGTTCATACTGTCAGCTCTTCAAACATTGTAGATTCACATTCCTACTCTCAGACCAGCTCAATGGTTTAACACATCAACTTAGCAAAAAAATGCAATATGAGACTCTTTTTACAAATACCCAGTATAAAAGACTAAAATGCACAATTACTACTTCACTACAGTATTTTCAAAACGATTAAATGCTTGTTTCATGAAGTGCAGATCAATAGTTTTACATCTGAAAGTGATCTAAATCTTGGGAAGTATCTCCTTTTTCTTTCCCATCAGCCAGACTTATATATGTTGTTACAGGTTTATTGCCTATTACACTTGGGAAACAATGGGTAATTTTACTGATTAGGCTCATTTATCACAGTGGCAGAGTCTCCTGAAGTCCATTATATAACTCATTGGGCAATATATCTTATAGGAATGTTCTGAAACTCATTTCTACTGTAAATGCATTGCTGTGTAATGCATTAATGCGTTACATTCTTTTCTGTGGTAATTGTTAGAACATCACTGATACTGTTTAAAGAGAACAACAATGAAAACACATTTTATTCAGAAGCCTCGACACTGAATTTTTTTCCTTTTCATTTTCTTCATAAAGGTTTTAAGAAA
>JAZGTK010021514.1:0-10589 GCA_036877625.1 Ambastaia sidthimunki
AAGTTGTATTATTGGACTGTGTAAATCATTTTTAGAGAGAGAGCTCTATTTAAAAGCAGGTCTTTCTGTTTTTTTAGAATCCAATGGTCCTGATCAGCCTCATTTTGATTCTGCCTGGTTTTCAAGAACTGCACTCCAGGTATTGATGTTTTCCATATAGAATTCAGAAGGAGACCATGAAGAACTTAGAAACTTTAAAAAGTCTTTTTAAAACATTTAAGGACTCTTGTAATATTCAGTTTTTGTTTGCTACATATTACATACATCTGCTGCTACAAATACAGAGCAAACTAGACAACAATGACCAGTTATCATTTGTACATTAATTTCCACTCATCTTCTGATGCAGCGATGGGCCACTCTACCACCCCCCGACATTCCTAGTGGATCCCCATCCAGAAGCATCCAGTGAGTTTCTACTGAACAAGCTGGACCCAAACAAAGCATTCCGTGGGAAGCCCAAGAAGAAACAGCCAGCACAATTTCCATCAGTCAGTCCCAGGAAGACACTGCGTCATTAAATGATGACTTTTCCACATTGTCAAAATCCCATGGAATGTTCTTTCATACAAGCATGTTGACTATATTGGTGTTCACTTAATATATATTAAAGATCAGACATTGACAGTCCTGATTCTTTGATAGCTTATTCTTCAAACACACACACCTCAAACACACACACTGGACTTACATTCACTAAAAAAGTTGGCCTGAAATATTCAACTCAAGTTTAAGAGTCCTGCCAAGCATCTGTATCTCATGATAGACCTGGAAACAGCCTGACTTCCTCTGCTGGAAATCACACTTCCTTTTCATGATCCCTAAACCATTGTTGGTCCTTAACCCCGGCTGGTCTGACAGTGAAGCTGTCACACACATATCTCTGTACTCCCGTTCTTGCATTTGTTCAGTGGAACACATTCAGGATGTTTTGTGGGCAGAATCTCGGTGCTACAGTAAACAGGGTGGTGTAGCTCTACAAACACTTTGTAGATTGAAGCCCCTAATACTCCTCCAAACAGGGGAGCCACCACAGGTACCCACCACCAGCCATTTCCTGCCCTGGAGAGAGAGAGAGTACAGTAATATACTGTAAATGATTTATTGATGTTGTAAATTATTCCTCATAAATTCCTCACTCATGCCTTAAGACCATGTTTGTTCAAATTGTGCAGCTGTAACCAACAAATAAATTAACTTTAATGTGAATAAAATTGTGGATGAGAAGTTTAAATTCTAATCAACTGCTTTAGAAACAAATCATCCTCAGTATCCACACGATATAGTTGCTGGATTTTCTGTTTACAGACGTGACATAACCACAAACAAATTAAGTCTAACTAACATTTGTAAAAATCAGACCTGACAGCTCAAATTATCAATCATTTTTATCAACTTACCGTTGTGAATCAGGGTAAGATACGGAGATCATGTTATACGCTGATGTGTTATGTACTTGTTTAATTACTGATTTTTGTTCATTTTTCACATTGCAGCTTTAAGTATTTTGTCAGAGGTAGAAGATCTGATCTGATCTGGCATTTATTTAAACTGGAATGTGACTCTTCCTGTTGTTGACAACTGGGCTGATTTTCAGACATTCACGTCAGGAAATCCAGTGTTTGCTGAGGCAGCATGTTTGTGAACCGCATGCAGGAGGTGATATAAATCATTTGCCCTGATGTAAATACACATTCACTGCAGGGGAAGCTTGATTTTGACTTCATTTACCTAAAAACCTCCAGGCCCCAACCTGCCATCAGTGTGAAGATTCTTGGCCCCAGGTCTCGTGTGGGATTGATGGCGTAGCCACTGTTGCTTCCCAAAGAAATCCCAATCAGAAGCACCAGGAGTCCCACACCCACAGGTTCCCCTCCAGGAACCACCGGCTTGTTTCTTTGATCAGCCAGAGCCATGAGACACAGTAAGAGCATGGCTGTTCCCAGAACCTGATTCAGACAAGATCTGTATTACTCTACTCACAATATTCAAAACAAAACTTCATTTAAAAGACACAGATCTTAAAAGTTATGAAGGTTATGGTTCATGATGAATAAAGTTCACTAATGAATAAACGTTGGAACTTCTACCTGGTCAAAGAATCCAGTGTAGATCGAGAGATACGGAGCCGGATAGGTTGCAAAGATTCCCGCTGTGGCTTTGGGGCCGGACACTGTGAAATTGCCTCCGCAGAAATGATGTATAGCATCTACAAATCAAATAGTGATGTGAGCGAAGCAGCTCTGTGAATCATTCTTTCTGAAGTCAGGAAAAAAAGAGTGTTTGCTCACCGTAGTAAAGCAAAAAAACGGTTCCTGCAGCTAAGAAGGAACCCAAAAACTGAGCGAAAATATAGAGGGGCAGCATCCTCCAACGCAATCGACCAAACACACACATTGTGAAAGAAACAGCTGCGTTCATATGAGCTGCTGTGTAACAGAATTAAACACATCATGATTATTCTTGGATTATAGTAAATTAGGAAACCTGGCGTCTGGGGTCAAAAGTGGGTGGTCTTACCTGAGATCTTTCCACCAATGTGCACGCCCATAGCCACGCCCAACCCAAAGCCAATGTTTATGCTGAGATATTCTCCAAATACACCATTTCCTGTGACCACTTGAGCCACAGAGCCCAGACCAAACACCTGAATTCAACAACAATGTTATAGAAAAAACAATGATAATGGTGTAATCAAAGGCCACAGCCAGAATTATTATACAATTTTAAAAAAGGTGCTTCATTATGCCATAGAAGATCCACTTTTGGCTGTATGGTTCCATAAAGAACCTTTAATATCTATAAAGCCTTTCTGTTTCACAAAAGGTTCTTTGTAGTGGAAAAAGGTTCTTTTTTTAGACTATAAAAAGGGAAAAAAGAAATGATTTTAAGAACCTTTTACTGAATGGTTCTTTGTGGAATCAAAAATGGTTCTTCTATGGCATTGCTGTGAAGAACCCTTTAAGAACTTTTATTTTTAAGAGTGTAGAACTAGATAAAACTGGAACAAGTCTTCGCCAACATGGGAGGACGTTTTTAAAACAAAGCCAGTGTCCTGAGACAGAATATTCCATGACACAGAAACACAGGGTGGGGCTGGATTTGTGTATATTAATTGGACGAGTGGGGCGGCGTGCCCCCTGAAAGCCTGTGATGACTTCGTGATTTCACCTGACAGTGATGGAAGAAAGTGATACTAGCAAATGTTTCCAAAAATAGGATTTATGTAGCACATGGTCTGATCCAAATATGACCCCTGCTGACCACTCCTGCAATGTGTGTGTGTCCATGAACATGTGACCCAAAGCATTACAATGACATGCTAAATCTTTTGAAATGAATGAATAATTAATTAAACCAATACAGGACATCAGGCGACACTCAACAATAATATTCTAATGAACTGTGTTGCCATCATTACATCATGACAATTAGTCAATATTTGTCCACTGATATGCAAAAGAGTGACTGATATGCATATTTAATTGTAGAGAGTAAAGCGAGCTCTTACCATCATGCTGAAAGTGCAGATTATCTCTGCCAGAACCACACGGACACATTCATTCTTGATTCTCATCAGAGACACAATAGGCTGTGGCACATGGCTTTCAGTAGCACCTTCCTCCATTACACTGACTTCCTGTTTTATTTTCTTCCTGTCTGTTTTTAATGGTAGATTTTTCTCAGCTCCTCTGGCTGGTCATTCAAACAGACGTTTTGAATGACTGTCGTAAGCTCTGGCTGGATTGTACTTCAGTATCGTCAGCTGAGCAATGTCTATTTATATGAACTCTAAGCCCCGCCCCTCTATAACACATGCGAGTACCCTCTAGTAACCTGGGGTTGGGGTGCGTGGAGGGGGCCACAGGAAATGAGTTTGAGCTAAAGACCAACAATACCCAAACACTAACTCCAAACACAACTTTTAAATTGTTAAATGTTCCATCAAAATAGATTCTCAGAAGATGGCTAACGTTCTCTCAAAGTTCTCTCAAAATTCTTGCAGTAACATTAGTGGAAAGTTATATATCATATATATCAAAAATGTTACTCTTATGTTTTTAGTGGATCATTTTAAAAATGTTACAGAATTTAAAAATGTTTGGAAAACTGAACATTTTGAATGTTCCTGGAACTTTTAAAACAACTGTTTTTGCAAACATTCTTACAGCCTAAAATTGTTAACAGCATGTCACAATAAATAATTTTATTTCAGTTTACAAAAGAGAGAGGATGCCAGAAAACTGCCACTAAAGGAAGGCTGAAAAGACTGAATTTTCAAACTCTGTTCAGATTTATGTTCAGAGTTTATTAAAACAATACGGTCCGGTTTTGGCCTTAAAGAGTTTTCCATTGATAAACATGGATTTCTAAACACTGTTAGCTTTTCTCTGCACTCTGTACTCTCAAACTCTGAACTCACACTGGATGGCAGAAGTTTTGTGCTTGTCATAAAGATTGTTTATCTCTCTCAGCGTTCACTAACTGGATCAGTTCTGAAGAATCTGTTGTATGAAGTATTGGTGAGAGATAAATAACTAACAGCTGACCAAAGTACAAGCCAATTTTCAGAATATATTTTTGTATTAAGGTGAAAATGCCCAGAACATTATTCTGTGCATTTATGACCCTAATGTAATAGTGGCCGAGATCCTGATCCTAAAATGAGCAAACTGTATTTGTAACATTAAAGAATTATTCAAGGTTATATAAGCATAAACATATAGAATCAATAGCTAGGTTACGTAGTTGACTAAAACTATTGAAACATTTATGTTAAATAAAATAACATATAGGCATATTAAAAATATAAGCAATATTAAAAATAAATAGTAAAATGACATAAGCATAAAACAGGAATTAACACTAAAAATATTTAAAAAATAAAAGCTAATTCAAAACATGAATAAAGCTAATAAAACTAAAAACAAAAGATAATATCTCTGATTTATAGCTATAAAGAAGAAGAAGAAGACTCTGAGAAGACTACAGGGGAATTATTTAAGTTTGAGACCTCCATCTATCTGTGGTTGTAAGGTCTCATTCTGTGTCTGGTGTGCTGAGATAGTGGCTCTGCTCAACTCAATCACCCATAATCCTTTGAGGCATACACAAACAACACACACTCCAACAGATACAGATCCGGAACATGTTTTATGGGCCAAATAGGAACTTCTGTATGTTGTTAGTGTACCGGATACTGAGATGATATGTGTATGTAAAAATAACATCAGTTTAGGCTATCGTGCTTTGTGTAGTTTTTTATAAAAACTACTTATAAAGTACTTAACCACACAAAAATGACCTTGGACTGCAGGCTATTGAGTCCTGTCACAACATAAGATAACAGGGCCTCAGTGTTTTAAGGTCTGGTCTGTGATAGCAAATGAAACGTGTGTCAGAGACACAATATTAAATATTAAAGTACATGGAAATAATTTACATCTGCACTAAAATAACAGTGCAATTGCTAGTTTTGCTGTTTTGCAGCTCAGCTTGTAAAGCAAATGAAGAGCAACACCAAGATCATGAGTTATTAACAAAATGGCTTTGAGTAAGAGTCTACCAGAGGCTTCAGTTACAGCCACTGAACACATCAATAGCTTCAGCCTAAAATCACCCAGCTGACAATTCTGAGTTTGAACATTTCCCTAACGTTTACATTAAGTAACAAATGTGTTAAAAATGTTATTTTAAAAGTTCTACGAACGTTTAAAACGCCAATGTACTGAGAACGTTTCCTTTTGCGAACCTAAAGATTGACATTTTTATTACAAAAATGTAAATTTAACAACTCTGCTTAGAATACATTTAGTCATTTAACATACATTTACATACATTTACATTTAGGCATTTAACAGACGCTTTAAAAAAGCAACTTATTCAACTTATCCAAAGCGACTTACAATGTGAGAGAACATAGAAGCGAAAATACAATTTTACCAGACAGACTGTTTGCAAAGTCATTCAGTTGTATGTCTGATAGAAACAGCTGCTGAAACGTTTGGAAAGTTTGACGCTCAGCTGAACATTTGTTGTTTACTGAATGTCAGTCCAGCATAAAGGGAATTCAGACATTAAGACCCAGAGGAGAATTCATGAAGGGAATAAGTGGCCTTGAGTAACTTGTATGACAGTATTTAAGTGCGCAGTCGTGCCAAGGTCAGCCAGGATACGCGCTCGCCACACATCCAAATATCGTTTGTGTAAAATCAAACTGGGGATTGTTTGAGATCAACAAACACTTGGGAAATGTCTTGGGAATGGAGTGACGTGTATTCTCATCCCTTATGGATGATTTCAACGGCGATCTTGGCCATCGTCGTACGCGCGCAGCGGAAAGGTTCCTGGGACCCGCGCGCTTGTCCTACAAAGTTAAACGGGAAAACCGCGATCGTCACAGGTGCCAACACAGGTAAATATTTCACTTTCACATCATGTATCGTCTGATGAAAGTTTTCATTAATGCACGACGCGCAAAAGTTTATTGTAAAGATCTGCGCAAAAGCATTTACGCAAAACCTGAATGACGCGCTTTTCAAGAAGAACCACGAAAGATGACGAATAATGACGAACAGACAGCTCGAGACCACATATTACATTATTATTAATCACACACTTGTTTTACGCACACGTCGTGGGTCAGTTTAACTCGTTAAACTAGCACAAAGATCTGTTGAAATGTTTTCCAGACTCGGGTTTAAAGTGTCTTCGGTGACTGTCTGGTTAAGTCGCTGCTGGGATTTTAATGGCACTGTCTGTTTTTGCTAGAGCACAAATTCACTTTTTTGCACCTGTCAGGGATCGGGAAGTTCATGGCGCTGGATTTTGCCCGGCGCGGGGCGCGGGTGATCCTGGCGTGCCGCAGCGAGACTCGCGGAACTGCAGCCCTGCAGCAGATCCAGAACCTCAGCGGGAACCAGAACGTGCATCTGCGCCTGCTGGACACCTCATCACTGGACTCTGTGCGGAGGTTTGCCGCTCAGATCCTGGAGGAGGAGAAACAATTACACATTCTGATCAATAACGCAGGAGCCTCAGGTGGAAATTCAGTCCCCCTGCTGAAACATCAGCCTTGGCTGGTTTAGTTGGTCTTGAGCCGGTCTGGCTGGTTTAAGTTTTGATTGTACATTCCGTTGCATAATAATACATTCCTTAGAGGGTTTTTTGTGGTTTGTTTACAGGCCTTCCAAGGGAAATTACAGCGGATGGGTTGGAAATAACCTTTGCAACCAACCATGTTGGTCCGTTTCTGCTTACCAGCTTGCTGTCAGGTCAGACTCTAGTGCCAGTGTTGACAGATTATTTACTGCTTGCTATGAACACCTGGAAATATCCCAGCTCACAGTTTTAGGTTAAGTCTAAGTCTATGTCTCTAACATAAAGTCTAATGTTTTTATTTTTTTATTTTGTAATGTTTATAAAATATACACTATAATACATCCACTAACAACTTAAGAGTAACAATTTTGATATATGGTATGTAACGCTAAGAAATGTTACTGCAAGAACATTTTTGATAACTTTGAGAGAACATTGATGCAACTTTTGATGCAGAATGTTAACTAACGTTCTGAGAGCGTTCCCTGTTAGCTGGGATTACTTATATAAATAATGTATCATCTGTCTTTTTCTTTCCATTATCACACAGATCTTTTGAAGAAATCCGCTCCTGCTCGCATCGTAAATGTTTCTTCAGTAAATCACTGGAGAGGTAAAGTGGACTTCTCCCATTTACGCGGAGACAATCTAACCTACGTGATGGACACTGTGTATAACCACACCAAACTTCACAACATCATCTGGACCAATGAGCTGGCACGAAGGCTTCAGGGCACAGGTACACGTCAAAACTACTTATTAAACTCACTGTCATTCATCTGCCATCCACATTTCATTCTGATTATTAGGTTTGGATCTGATTCAGAGCTGTTTATAATGTAACAGATGAAACTCATTTGTACAAGAGCGTTTTCATTAATTTTCCTTTGATAAAAAAGAATCTGCCAAGGACGAGGTTATAAAAATGCATGAACGGAAAATCACAGATGAGATCTCTTTAATATATCAACTATTTCTCTCAGACCTCAGCGCTAGTAAACGGAGCAGAAAAAGAGACTTTGACTTCTACAATGATGATACTGTTTGTTCACAAACTTCTGCCATTGCTCAACGATCACACATTGTCTTTCAATGAACAGAACAATGTTTTGGAAGCACCACACATTTATACTTACAACACAGAGAAGGTTGCTGGGCTGTTAGCCAAGAATTTAATGTTTTCCCTCCAAATGATGTCAGTGATTCCATTCTGCATGTGGCAGGAGTGACGGCCAACTCTCTGCATCCTGGTGTGGTTATGACGGACGTCATGAGAAACTATAACTTCATTGTGCGATTTCTCTTCAACCTTATTGGATTTTTCTTTTTCAAAGTAAGTCACTAAAAAAACTTGGTTCTAACACACACACATGTTCCAGCTTCCTGTCTGTTTTCAGGAGACATGACGCTGTGGTCTTCTAGAACACATTTGACATGTGTTACCACTTTCAATGATTGCAGCAGCGCTAGAACAATGTTGAGAACATTCAAAGAACCGACAGAATTACAGTAACAGAAACAGAAAGCACAGTTTCCTGGAACAACAGGCATTTACAGAAACTAAAGCTTCAGCTTGGAAACGTTGGCTTGGGGAAACAGGTGGAATTATTGGCTGTGATAATTAACAGCATGTAACAGATCTTTTGCGTTATCAAAAGTTCAGGGTCACTTAACTGAACTGTTCAAAGTCTTTCAGTCTGAAGGATATTTTTTAATGTTTGGAATTAGTTTTGTACTCATTCATATAATCGCTGCTGTTTGTATTGTGTTTCTGTCAGAGCTCTGAGGAGGGAGCAGTCAGCACAATATACTGTGCCGTGTCAGAGGAAACAGAAGGAATAACTGGAAAATACTTTGACAGCGACTGTTCGCTGGTTCTGCCGGCACCTCCTGCCAGAGATCCAGCTCTCGCAGTGAAAGAGTTTGAGATCTGTGAGAAACTGACCTCCAGACTTTAACTTCATCACACGCTGCAGCAGACAATCAGAGAGAGAACCATGAACTCTTCTCATGTTAAGACCTTTTTTGAAGATGTTTTACATTAGCAGTTATAATGTCTAAGCTGTCCACAATACAAAGCTCCAAATGGGACCATAAAAGTATTAAATAATGCGCTGTTAGAAGCTTCAACTAAACTTCAGAACTAATGTGTGGATAAAAAGCCAATAAATGACAGGAAACTATGTCCATGCAATTTTTTCATTTTATTGTTTTTACATCAGTAAATAAAACATTCGTGCCTGCAATCGTGGCAAATCGTCAAGGTTGCAATTGTCCTTCAAGGCAGATAAAAATGTCTTATTTTTCTGTTAAAATAAAGCACAGATATTAAAGCACTCTGGGTGTCTCTATGTGTGTGTGTGTGCATGTGTGTGTGTGTGTTTAAATGGTTCTTACCAGTCTGTGGTTCCTCCAGGATCTTCTGCAGCATCTTACCAAGTTCAGACCCAACGGGACCCTTTTTAACAGTGAGTTTCACTCCTAGTTCAACATGTTGATCCTACAGACAGAAACAGAGCCAGTCAGCTAGCAAAGCTACCGTATATACATATATCTATGTACGTATGTATGTATATACACTGAATGTATGTATATATGTATGTATGTATATAAGATCCTCACTGCTCCATCCTCTACTGGAGACACTTCATCAGTTAAAACACTCTCTGCCCGGAAACCAGGATCCTTCTTTCCTTCTTTCTCCTGTTAACCATGATGTTAACCAACAGAACATCTTCAGCTACCACTTATAAACTGATTGGTTAACCATCATGAGTGCTGGCAGATGATTCAAATGGAAATATTTTATCAGGATGGTGAAGGTTTGTTTGTCTCACCCTGAACTCTCTCATCTCTTTTGGGCTGAAGAACGTGATGTGACCCTCTACCTGCTCGGCCAGCAGAGCAACAATACACACCAGCACCAAACATCCCATCACTGCCGCTCGCATCATTGACATGAACTGAGACGAGACACACACACACACACACACACACACACACACATAAACACACGTGAAAATTAAACAGATAAGAGCTCAGTGTAATAGACGGTTTTATACTTGATAAGCATTTTAAACTCTTGTCTTGAGAGACAGATACAGAAAAAACTAGCAGAAAATGACTGATATGTTTCTGAATTCTCAAAACTACAAAACACATACCCACCTAACAGGGAACATTCTCAGAACGTTTTTAAAGTTATCAAAAAACGTTCTTGTAAAAACAGTCTTGAGTTTGAATGTTCCAAATATCGCTTTTGATGTTTTTGTTACTTCATAGAAACAAAACAGAAACATTCTGAGAATCTAATGTTGTTATCTGGGTACAGTCAGGAAAGACGAGGTTGAAACAGGCTGAGAGAGTTTATACCTGTATACAGCACGCGGGTCGTGGTCACAGAAGAGTGTGTTTCTGTTGCTGGTCTGGGAACAGTCCAGCTTTATAGAAACCCTTAAATTACACTGAAGATCTGTTTACTATCTCTG
>JAZGTK010021515.1:0-10589 GCA_036877625.1 Ambastaia sidthimunki
CTTTTTATACAACTTTTAACTTTTGAACTACGTTTTCTCAAGTTGTTTACAAACTTTACTCCTCTAGTTTTTATTTGATTTATTAATCAGCTTATCATTTAGACACAATCCATTTACACACAGCATTTAAGGTGCTTTTAATTTGATTAATTAATAGTTTGTGTGTTCCTTGGGACTTGCACGCATTACCTTGAGATTGTTAGCGCTATATTGTATCAGAGCTACAAGAATCTGTTACTCTTAGTTTCAGTATTTCCCATTTTTCAAGATCCTGTACATATGTCCTGTCCTCAAAGAATTTATTATTATTCTTGTACAAATTGTTTTTCTTACCTTAATAGGCAAGAACCATTTACGAGAACCTAGAGGTTTCCGCATTCCATTATTTAAAATCCGAGAAGGAGGAGCCTCAAACTCTTGTTCAGGGATCTTTACTCTTGCATTCTTTGCCTTTTCTAGTTTGGCACCTTCCTCAGTTGAACCTTTCTCACCCCAGCGAACCTAAAATGAGAATTTGGGGTGGAAATAAACCATAAGCATATGTAACAGAGTTTAACAAATAACCAAAACAACTGAACATTTAACAAAATCCTAAAATTATCCATTTCTTTTTTAATATTAAATGGAAACTGAAGGATTCCAAAGAACAAAGAACTGTATAATGCATGATTAGTTGATTTCCATGATTGTAAAGTTCGGCTCTGCTGTAATTGTAAATTCTGTACTTTTCCAGCAACCATTTGATTATCCAATTACAAACTTAAACCAGCCTAAAGCTGATTTTTGTGGATTTAGCTGATTTAATCTGGTTTAGCTGCTCATCCTGGTCAAGGTAACAATTAAGAGATTTATAGTATTATTAAAGAAGGTTTATAATGTTACCTGTGTCAACTGATATATAAAAATTCTCTGTAAAGGGAGGCTTTGGGGTTTTATTTTAAACCTTCTGTTCTAACCCATGTGGAAAAGGCTCTTAAAATTAAATAAAGAATAAAATGTTGTGTTATGGAATTTTTGTCTTTAAAATTAAATATTATTATTAAGTTTAACCTTTCCTGGGATATGATGTGAAAGAATGAATGTTTGGTGCTGTTAACAAGTTCTTTTGTAGTGTAGCATAAATTTAATTCAAGCAAGTTTCTTTAATCCCATCTATGAGTGCATTTGAAAACACTTTTTCCTTCCTGTAGATACTATTTATTATTGTGTCCTTTCTAATTACTTTCGAAACATTGCTGTCTTCAATTATGAAATAAGATCTTGTGAAGTGTCTTTTGTCTGGTATTATGAACAACAGCAGTTTGTTTCCAGCAACTATCAGCTGAAGATTTACTGACAGAACTCGCCGCTCTCCCTCTAGGGACAAAACCTTCATCCTCTGGATGAAAGGTATCTGTAAAATGACTCAGCATGAGGTAATTCAGTGACCGATGTTCTTCCTCTAGTAAGTAATAAAACTGTAGCTTGCCTCCATTCTTTTAATACCTCCAACCCCTCTTCCGCCATAGTAGGAGGCATCGACTGTGGGCCACTTCTTCTTTGAGGCTCCATCCTCTTCATCATCCTTACAAAGTAAACAACAGATAAGATAAATGATGAGTGACCGAAATATAGAGCTGGTAAATGGTGATCCAAAAACAAGCCGTAAATAAGCAATAAACACAATAATTTTTTTCCAAAAGTAACAACTGCAAAATAAACAGGCTTTAAAATTTTACTGTAAAATTGATCTGTTAGCAGATGCTAGCCAAATTAGGTGTATGCTATTGGCAGGATGTGCAATATGCCCTCAGTTTTAAAAAAACATAAGCCAAACTAAGGTCAAAGAAAACACAACCAACATATTTTAAAGGGTTAAAGGTTTGGCTTTTTTTAGTTGGTTGATGTAAAATTAGGGTCTACTAGCAAGACCGATTTACAATCACCTATATAGACATGTTGAGTCAAACAAGAACACCTGGGAAGATGCTTTTGAATTTTGTTCCAAAAACATATTTTGAGGGTCTTGCTCAAATAGAATAACGTTTTCCTAAATGAGGTGTGACTCACTCTTTTAAAACATGATTTTTTCATTTATTGTCTTTTAGTAAGGCACGAGCTACACTTATGCCTTCCTTTTCTTATCCTGATCCAATAAAATCTGTACAAACTGACTCACCCAGGTTATGACTTGATTTATCCAGCTCTGAGGATACTTAGCCCTGTCCAATCAATCCTCTAGATTGAATTCAAACCTCTTGCAATATTTTATTAAACTATTAATATTAAATCATAAAGGTTAAGATCTGTCCCCTCCCTTCATACTTCAATGTGACCATATTTTGTAAATCATGATGGTTAAGTGATTTAGAGTTAAGGTTTAATCCTGCCATAATCTTTAGGGAAATTTCTCCTACTCGCAGCTATTCCACATATGACATTCCTAAGGTCTTACAGAAGTGACATCACAAATAACAGATTATTCAAACAGATTTTCAAAAACATGCTATCATATTACAGATCTGCAATAAGGACAGACTGAACTGATTCATTATAGCCGGCTGACAACCGGCTGACAGCCTACAAAGATCTGGAAAGTTTTATGGGGTGCAACATTTAACCCAAAGCTTCTGGAACATTCTGACTTTCTGATAAGTTGTAAGTCAACACAAACTCAACATTGACCCTGTTTATTTGCTTAATTCATGTTTTTGATCTTATTGTAAATTATATCTGTGTACTTTAATTCAAAGAAAAATTGTTCATCAATGTCATTTATCTTTCACCAGAATGATTGCTCTGACCCAGAAATTACTTTTCATGTCATCAAGCCCTCTGATATTCCATCTTTTCCCCACCATCAACTTATATATATACATAATATATGTAATGTGTCTGTTTTGTTCTGTTGTTATGCTTTTATTTTGAAGTCTAGTTTTTTGTAGTACTGGGTATGGTCATTGTAGTCTTTCATGTTACTCCTCCCTAATTGTGTCAAGGTGTTGCCTGTTTCCTCTGATTATACTGTGTATTTTTGTATTCAGGTTGTCTTTTGCACTTTTCTGCAAGCTGATTGCAGTACTGAGGACTGTGTTGTGGACTTTGTGGCCCTTAAAGACACTTTTCATTTTGGATTAAATGAGTCAGAGGAATATGATGTGTAGTTGGTCAGTCAGGTGGACTTAAATGGAATAGACTGAATACAATCTTCTGTTAAGTCTCCTCCTTTACTGTTGGTTTTGCTTATAAGGAACTCCATGGTCCTACAGTATCTGCCATGCCAAAGCCTCCTCAAGCCATTGTCAGCCACCAGCTAAAAAGCTGGCCTTAAGCTGGCTGTGGGTATTGTAGAACTGCATGGTTTATATCTTACGAAGAATATTGGCTTTGTTAAAATGAGTTTAATTACCTGGCTATAACTAACATTGTCGTTTGTTCAAAACAGCATACACATTTACATAGTTTTGCACAAGTAGGTATATTTTTCAAATGTTCTTATGTGGTTTTTGAGCAGAAGTGTCTCAGTTGGACCAAGAGTTTAGAGGATTTTGAAGTGGAGGCTGTTCTTTTCAAGCCAACCTCATGGTTTTCTGCTGTGCTGTACAAAGAGGAACGTAATGTTCAATAAATTCTGTGGATTTGATGCAAATAACAGCACTAAAAATGGTGCAAGAGACACTTATCATTACACTCAGACTGCATTTTTGTCCAGGGATAATCTTACTGAATTTAATTAGTCATCATTATTCGTTTGTATAATGTTACTTTATTAAACCTGTTATAATACACTATAACACATAGTTATAATATAATATAATATATATAATTGTGATACAAGTGATAGTTGCTTTTTTATATTCCAAACATTGGCACATTACATGGTAGTGATATAGACAAAATAACACCTTTCATTTATAGACCACTCAAAATCAAGGAAATGGAAACACTTACCGTACTATCTTCAACGATTGGTGGTGGAGGTTCATGAATAAACTACAGAGAGAGAAAAGAGAGATAAACATGAGTCTGCTCATGCTTGCATGTCAGACCAGATGCTCTCTAAATTAAAAAAAAACTTTTTTTCCTTGTGCTAGCATGACAAAAGACCCAAGTAATGTTTTCAATGTGTGCCAGAAAATCAGGTTACACAAAAACACATGACTAAAGCATTACACCACCCCTTCCCCATGATTTTCAGTGTGTTTACAAGCCAGTTTGGATGACCTACAAATCTGGAGACCAGATCCTTTAAGCTATAAAGTAGGATGGCAAAAGTGTGAAAAAGAAATATATACAAGGATTTGATCATCCACATGCAAAACAATTGTGAAAGACCACATGTTGTCTTTTCGATTTGTTTTTGTTTTGAAACTCTCTTCGGAATTCTGGGAACTATTTTAAAAACATTCCAAGGATAGAGACAATAAATGGGTAGTAATCGTGCTTGCTTTCGTGTTTGTGCTTAGAATACAAATGATTAATTGATTTTGTCTTCAAGCTTGCTGTTCTGTAATAGGTAGTATTTGCTTAGGCAGTGTACGCTAGTGTTGTGCATTATTAAAATGATTGGAGGTGAGCAAGTGAACTATTATAACTTGGTGCTGTTCTACATTGTTTGTAGTACATGGAAGGAGGGACCCAAGCCATATTTATGGACCAGAAATCATAGAAAATGTGGAGGTGGGCTCTTGACTTGGGCCAGTAGGCAACCACCTAGCAACCACCCAAATTACTCAGCAACACCAAATACAGCAACCAAAAAAGCAATGCAGTTAACAACAACGCTCTTGTTGGAGGCAATTTTTACATGTAGGAAATCTGCACAGTACACACTATAGCTGTACCAGGCGTGTTCAGTCCTACTTTTAGAGGCTCAGTGCCCTGCAGAGTTTAGCTCCAACTCAACTCAACTTAAACACAACTTAACAAGCTAATCAAAGTCTTATTATGCAAACTAGAAACTTCAAGGCAGGTGTTTTGAGGCAAGTTGTAGCTAAACTCTTTTAGACAGCGGTCCTCCAGGATAAGGTTTGGACACCCCTGAGCTATACATGATATATGTATACAGTACATGTCAGATATGTTACAGCAAAAGGTATCTGTAGTTTTACTTGTTTGCCTGGCAGATAGCCTCATTCATTATAATGGGTGAGATCTAGTTTGGTCATAACACATCATTTGCTTGCAGTAGAGAAACAGTGTTACAAATATGGCTCTGTGCTTAATGCATTAGCAATCAGCAACTTGGCAATGAGTAGATATTTATGAATTTGAGAAATTACACTCTTCCTCCTTGTCTTCTCAAAGGTCAAGTCACAAGTTTATTTTCATGGCAACACAGCAAAGCTTTCCAAAACAGAGTTGTGTCCCCTTAACAGAGAGACTTCAAGAGCCAACAGGCAGAATTACCTTGTAAAAACACACAATACTTTTTCTGTGTTCTTTTTCAAGACTTGTAAAAATATTCATTTTGAAAGGCATTTTGCCCAGAAGATTTAAATGTGACTGAAATGCATAGTCAAGTTGTAGCTCATGCTAATTCAGTCTATGATGGCAATCAGCTCTAAGGAAACTGATGGCTTCAGCGGGTTTAGTAGCACATCTTAGCTTGAACTTCACTACAGATCTCCATGCTCCTCTAACATAGGAATAACTCATTCTCTTTTCTGGTTTCTTTCCAGAAGAACTCCAGACACATCCAGCTTCTCAGTTGTTCTTCAGTCTAATATGACAGCTTAAGTTATTAGATGTCCCTCTAAAATGAGAAACTTCAGGCTTTGGTCTCAAGCAGTATTAGCAGACATGTCCTGTGGCAAATGTTTATTCCTTTCTAATCTCTAGCATAATTCTTTCTGATTAAAACCATCTGCATGGTTAATTTAAGCAGGGCAAAAATCCTAAACAACCAGTTTAAACCACAATTAACAAGTATAAGGCATGCCATGGGGATCTGTGTGATGGTTTAAATACAGGAAACAATGTCATATTCATAATCAGTCTACATACAGTTCTGCAAAACTTTAACCACATTCTAACTAAATGTTGATAGGCACTGTTCATAAGCACTATAGATACATATCCCCAAAACAGTGTTAAGTTACAGTGATAAAGCTATAAAGCTAAACATATCTACATAAGTTCTGTTGACTCAGATCCAACAACACTTTTTTCACCCTAAACTTATCCCTACCTCAATTTTAAACCAACATACAAAAAAGCTAATTTGGTTTGACATGAGGGTGATTAAATGATGGCTGTTGAGGGTTAAACGAAAAATTGTAAAAAGTGCTTAGGGGCCACAAGTTGTTATTCCACCTGGGAATTGTGGCAACGGATTTCATATTTTACAGTAATTTACTGTTACGAAAAGTCACGCTAGTCTTTTAGACCAGATTATACAGTTTGTATTATTATTATTATTTATAGAATTCTGCAGGTGTAGATTCTGTGCAGACCTGTGTATAAGTAACAGGCATAACATTAAGCAGTACTTTTATCGATTCATAAAACTCAAACACATGTCAGAGATCCAAGAGACTCACCACAGTACAGCAGAGAGGCCAGAACCACCACAGAAGGGCTAGAATCAGCAGTAACAACACAATCAGTAGCACTATGGCCAGGATTGTACCATCAGACTGCAGTGAAGAACAGAGAAACATCATTCTGAGCATGACCACTTTTGTTATGACATCACCGTTCAGATCACAATGACATGCAAAACATTACTTTAAAAATGAAACGAAACATTGTCACTCCTTTAATCTCTGGATCAGACTGTGGTTACTGGAAAGGAAAAGCTAGCTTTGAAAACAGCAGATAATTACTGCCAATGATCTGAGTTACAAGTGATCCCATAGGGAGATTTCATAACCCACTGGTCTGTGGGGGACTTTTGGATTTGTTTTACATTATGATGAACTTTCAAATTATGATGCAAATGTTGTTTTTTCTATGTTTATACAATTTTCCAGCCTGCACCCATAGTCAGACCTTGTTGTTTCTGTTACTTTAACATACTTTCACTGTGTAATTTGGCTACATTTTCCAAAATTGCAGCTGAACTGACCACGCAAGCATTAGCTTCATAGTTCTGTGTCGATCTTCTCCAGGCATTAGTTCTAGTATTGGTAGTGTTAGACTATTACAATTCATATAGCTCAAGTTGTAGAGGCTAGCAATTCCAAAGTCATGACTGATTTCATGTTAACAGAAAAGCCACAACAAACGCACACTACTTTTATATTACAATATATTCAGACAGTCACATAAATAAGTTAAACTTAACTATAACACTGGTTTTCTCTCTTTTTTATGGTTATTTAGGGTGGCCCTATTCAGGGTGCAAATTTCCGTGTAATGGAAAGAAAATGATGTGCTGTCACTTTGCAGCTAAAACAATAGAAGAGAAAAGTGTTGGTGATTCATCTGTATGTTCTCATTAGTGGTGTAAACATTTATTGTAGTAGTTGTGATCATTTGAGTGGCTGTGACATGAGTAAACAAACAGGGAGGTATTTTCCATTTACTGTGGGAGAATAAATCAGTTGCTTTTGAAGAATTTACTGTGAAAAGCTTATGGAAATCATAAAATAATAATTTTAATAATAATAAAATAATTTTTTTCCTCAGGGATACCCTAATTTCAAGGATACCCTAATTTTTCATGCAACAGGGCCCAGAACATACAAAAGCTTTTATCTAAAGCAACTTTCATTGCATTTGAGGTTTACCTGTGTTCTCTGGGAATCGATCCCACAATATTTGTGCTGCTAACATAATGCTCTACCAACTGAGCTACAGAAACACATTAATTTCCCAGAAAATAATGAACTGATGAAATAATTACAGAAATAAAATATATTAATTGATAGAAATAATCGTACAAATATTGTCCCCTTAAAGCTGCTAAACTTAAAACATGAAATTGCAGATTGCTTGCAGGGTTGTTTTCTTAACGTGGATGAAGTTAAAGTTATGAGAATGAGAACAAGCTATAAGTGCTCCACCATTCCAGCACTCACACTAACCAGATCTTTGTTTTTCTGTTTACAGACGTGATGTAACCACAAGTTAAACTGACATTTCCAGCAAAATCAGAGCTGGCAGCTCAAATGTCATATAAATGTATAAACTTACTGTTGTGAATTGGGGTAAGGTAAGGAGACCTGTGTTTCAAACACTGATCTGTTATGTTCTTGTACAATAACTGCTTTTTGTTCATTTGTAATCAAAAAAGGTACAGATTGTAGCTTTAAATAGCCTTTCTATAGCCACTTGTAGTGTGCAGTGACTGCTTCTTTCAAGTAGCTTGACTGTATTTTAACTAGTTAATTAGTGATTAATATCTTACAGCTACAGTTTTAAAGGAGCTTCTTCAACACTTGTGATATTATTTGTGTTATACATATAAATGATTTAGAATAATACTTACACAGCTTACAGTGGTGATGGTCACAGAACTGGAGATGAAGCTCAGGCCTTCATTCATGCTAACGGAAAGGGAGGCTGCCCTACAACATATGATTAAAAGCATTATTGAAGTCTCACTGAGCAGCCACAGAGAATATCTCTTGATCAGAAGATGCAGATGTTTATCAGGGACACCTACACTCCCTCTTCTTGAAGAACAGGAGCTGGACATAATAGGTACGTGTCCTCCACTATCAATGGCTTGAGCACTAGAAAAAGAAGAGCATAATAATTAATAATATTGACACAAGAGTGGAAGATCATGCCTGACTGCATCTAATTCTTGTTAAATAACTAATCCACTATTTTCATCACCCTGGATTTCAATGTTCACACTCTGAATTGACATGTACTGCTTTTGTAGTTGATACTGTAGAAGCTGGTGTTCAGGGCTGGTAAGTGAAAGGTTGTTTATTTTAAATACATAAGAAATATCATGTTTTTAGTGACACTTTCTATTGCCAGTTGGTGGCGCTATGATCCTGACTATGATCATGACAATAGCCACATCATTGTGATCAACCCAGAACACCAAACATATTTTCCAAGTTTTATGTAAATCACTCAATGCATGCAGGAGATATTAGACACTTCCTGTTCCACACTTGAAAAAAAATCCACATTTAATCCAAAATTGCGACTTTTCGTTGGGTGGAGGTCTTTAATCAAAAGGGGGCGCTACAGAGTCCCCCCACCACACCCATGTCTAAGCTTTTACCCACAACTAACGACTGACCATTATGATGTGTTTGCCAAATTTAATGTCATTTTAAGCATATTAAGAGCCTCCAATACATTAATGTAGTTTGATGCATTACCATGGCAACAATTTAAGATATCACAAAACATTCTATAACTTTACATTGGCAACGTCTCTGACTATTGTTCCGACCAAGTCACACTTTTAGTGCTTTGGCTCTAATAAACAGCAGGCCTTTCCAATGACTATGAGTATGCAATGAGTATGTGTTCAGTGGGTCTGCATATAGGGCCTGAGGGTAGTAATGCGTGACTGGTTTACTAAGGGGTCAACACTAAAGACCTTCCTTTTTTTAAAGTGACATATTTGTCAATATATGGTAATCCATAGTTAAAATGTGACCTCTGCATTTAACTTGTCCAGTGAGTAGTAAACACACACACTGCAAGTTATAAACAAATACCCCCAGAGCAGTGGGCATCACTGCAGCAGGTGAGAGAAAGTTGCCTTGCTCAAGAGCACCTCAGTTCTTTCCTGCCAGCAATGGGAATCCAATCTGTGACCTTTGGGTTACAAGTACAACCCTCTAACCATTATGCCACGAATACAAAGAATATAAAGTGACTATTTCTCAAACTGCAAAATAAGATTGATCTTATAACCAGTGCCAATCTGAACAAAATTATTACTGTTTACAGTGTGTATACCCTCCAAGCTTAAAAGCCTTATAGTCCTGCTCTACACAAACCACCAACCACTGCATTTCATTAGATCTTAAATGGAAAAAATAGAAAGAATAAAAAGCTTTGCATCTTTTTTATCTGCTTTAGTGTTTCATTTGTTAGAGGTATCATGATGGGACACATGCAAACCTTGGGACTCAGAATTCTATGTAGCAAACACTGCTTTTGTTTGAAGGCAATCCAACAATCAACAGTCCAACCATTGGAGAGAGGTTCTGCATTATGCAAGAATGTTCTACAAAAATAGGCTGCATGTGTGTTCTGAGAGTGACTGCAGGGATAAACAATACTAAATGCAAATAATATCCAACTAACTCACTATAATCACTTTATTAGAAACTCTACAAATACTGGATACAGCCTTACTTTGCTTTCAAAACAGCCTTGACTTAAATTCTCCCTGACTTCAACAAGATGTTGAAAACATCCCTTTAAAATTCTGTTAAATGTTGAAATATCATAAATGTTGATTATTATATGATTGCATCATACAATCTTTGCAGATTTTTTCAGCTACACATTCATGCTCCGAATCTGTCATTCTACCACATCATTGTGGTGTTCTATTGAATACTGCTCTGATGACTATGAAGGCCAAAGAAAAACAGAGAATCATTGTCCTGTTCATGAGATCAGCTTGAGAAGACTTTTCTTCAGTGGCATGCTGGATCATCAAGCTAAAAGGAGCCAGATCG
>JAZGTK010021516.1:0-10588 GCA_036877625.1 Ambastaia sidthimunki
TAAAACAGCTTAAATGCATTAAAGTCTCTTTGGATAAAAGTGTCTGCTAAATGCATACATGTAAAATGTAAACAAATGAGCAATAAATAAAACAAAGCATAAACATGAATGAAAGCTCTGTTTCCTCTTTCAGTTAAGACACTGGTCTTATACAGTACAGAAGGGGTTTCAGATGCTGTGTCTGTGGTAGCCCGTCTAAATGAGCTTTTGCCAGGTTAGGGTCATGAGGCTTAGTGGTAGTCTAGTGGTTTAGGCTTTGGGATGGTGTCATGAATGCTGCGGTTTTGATCTCCGATCACACATCCCCTGAACCCAAGAGATGTGTCCTTAACCAGACACTACGACCGCAGGTTCAGACGACTGTTACCATGCAAACGTCTCATGTGTCTTCAGACAAAATAACAGAACCACAGATGATGACTGTTATCTTTTATATCTAACATTTATGTTGTCAGTGAGTCAAATCTCAAAATAGAATCAGAAACTTATGGTGGCTTATGGTGAGTCATTTTTTATACCAAAAAGATTTATACACACACGTTTTGCTTTTCATTGGACTATGCGTGTGTTTATAATTCATAATTTTCCCATAAATTATATTAACATAAAAATATCAAGACACAGAATGAAACCATGTGAAATTCCTAATTCTGTTCGTTAGTTGTAGTGCAACATTTTTATATATTTAAATATATATATGTTGGTAAATCTTGTGTTTTTCTGTGTAATGATTAAATATCATTCTTTAAAACAGAAGAGATGCTTTAAAACAGAAGAGATATCATTCTTATTAATTTCACACTAGATTTCAGCTTCCACATTAAAATTGATTATTTTATCTCTGAAAAATTCCCTTAGACTGTGTGATACACCTTCATAAGTTTCTTATCAGCCCCGTGTCTCCCACCCCTGCTGTGTTTATGGCGGGATGACTTCCTTACAACTCTCTCCTAGACTTGACAATGACCACTTCAGTGTTTATATCTGATAGCTCCTTATCACAGCAAGACCACTTCCTGTTACAGGCCAGAAACCCCCTCAGTCTGGAGGGCAGTGTGTGTGTCTACAGTCTACCTGTGCACTTCAATCTGTACGGCACCAAAACAACTGCTTCTCTGACTCCTTATCTTGTTTTTTAGTCACATGTTTGTCTTGCTAAACACATGATGTCACGCTGAGTAAACATTACACGTGTGCGGATTTCTCTCAACAAACAAACACACAAACAAACACACAAACACACAATAACAGGCTACAGTACTGCTCATAGCATTAAAACCCAATGAACTCTCTCACCTCTTTTAGACCACAACCTACCTCATCTACAAACAAAGCACTAGTTTTATTTTTTGTTTTTAGTTTCTAGTTTCTAATTTCCCAATAGGTTAAATTTTGCAAATAATATTTATGCCTATAATTTATTTGATTTCAGTACAGAAATATTTAATAGTTTTAATAGTTTAATAGTTTTTTTATAGAGGCTTTCCTGCTCAAACTTTCAACTTACATCATCATTTACTCATCCAATATTTTCAATAAATGCAGTCATAAACATCATGCTTATTTAATAAATCCATGAAACTTATCCTATTATAAATCTTACTTAGCCATTTTACACCCACAGTCACCCTGCCTGCTCACTGTAACACCAAAAACACTGTAAATACACTGGTGAATTAAAGTTAATCTGCTTTGAGCTTGTATTATTTTCCAGACTTGTTTGTGTATCAACACAGCTAACCAAAGACACACCTCACCACCTGGACTACTGTACACACTACTGTACACACTACTGTACACACTACTGTACACAATACAGCTATTGATGCCTGATGAATATACAATAAACGTTTGTTCAAGTCAACAAGTAAAAAAGTTAAACAGTTAATACACATGCATCTTTTGTAAATACCTTTTTCAATGTAATAGTTACCAATTCACTTATTTTATTAATCAACTGAAATCATGTTTTAGTCTCTCTGTGTGTGTGTGTGTGTGTGTGTGTGTTGGGGGTGTGTATATGTGAGTGTATGTGTGAGTCTATGTGTGGGTGTATGTGTGGGTGTGTGTGCGTGTATGTGTTTGTGAGTAGGTGTGTGTGTGTGTTTGTGTGCGTGCATGCATGTGTGTGTGCTTGTGAGTGTGTGCTTGTTTGTGTATGTGTGTGTTTGTTTGTGGCAGCCTTTCTATGTAAACATCTAAAAAGACACACGAAGGCCATTTGGTTATTTAACATCTCATCTACAGCTAATGTATCAATCCATCTGTGCCACATGCTAAATGTTCCAGTAAACACAATGACGTCAGCAGCCAGAAAGAGTTCCAATATCTGCATGGCTGAAAATTACAGACTGCAGCAGGCAGCTCTCAGAACTGGCAGGTTTTTAAGTGTTGGAAATGAGGCTCTTTTGTGGCAGGACTGGCACGACAGATAAGAATTCAGTTTTACTTTTCCATTGTGCTCCAAATGTGCAGCCAGAGACGTTAATTTGGAGTTTCATGACAGAAGCTTAATGTTGACTCACTCATGCTGGAGTCTTGATTTATCTGTCATGTTCACTAACTCAACAATCTAGTGATGGTTTCACCTTTGACTTTTTGATGATCTACTCTAACAAGATAAACCTTTGATGTATTAACCAGCCCACCCAGATGATTAATTAGTGATAATTGCTAAGGTAAACTTCACTGTTAATTTTGATGTTCATTTTGATTGTGACATCATTATGACATCACAACCATGAGCTCATCAACACAAATTTGCTATTCAGCAACTTAACACAACAAGACAGTGAGAACTACATACAGAGAACCCATACAGAGGTTAGACAATCATAACAGAGCTCATATACAGTCAAACAGAATGGTACAGTATGTATGATATTAAAATAAAATGATATTTTTGATATTGTATGTTCAGTGTCACATTAAAGATTTCGCTCTATGGATCGACAGCAGATGAAAAGTAAAGCACATCTGTGTTTTCACCTGACAGTCTTCTGTGACCTCGTCTGAGCTCGGTGTGTTTCCTGTCCTCTCAGAATGAGGTCCAACCTGCTGCTAAAAATAAATCACTCACACATCTTCGGCCGAGAGCGTCCCAGGGATCCGGAGTCACGGTTCTGTCAATGTTCCTTCTCTCCCTCCCCATCTCTCTCTTTCTTGTCTCTCTTTGTCCTTTTGCTCTTTGTTGTTTTCAGTTACAGCCTGAAGAATAAAACACACTGTATTTAGAAACATACACAGGCAGGATAAAGAAATACTGGAAGATTCAATTATTCATTCATCAACAGATATTAGATATCAGATTTTTCATTTTCATACAGTTTTATTCAAAGGGAATTATTTGTGCATGTTGAAGATTTGTCATGACACGAGGAAAAATGGGGTTCAATGTGTTTAAGCAGCAAAACTAAACAAATTCACTGTACTGGGTTTAAAAACACACAGCTTTGTGTGTTGGAAAAACATGGTCTGTGTGTGTGTATGTGTGCATACATAGCTCTACCCAAAAATAAAGTTCCCCTCCGTTTCCATCATTCTGGGCTGATTGATTTAACAGGGACCCTCAGCTCTGGGCCCCAAACTGCTGTGTGTGTGTATGTGTGTGTGCCGTATGCGTGTGCATATAAAGCAAGATCTACAGACAGGCTTATGGTGGAATAGCTCTCCCAAAAATGTCATTGTTGTCACACATGGCACATTGTGTCTTGTCATCTCTGCACACAAATGCAATGATTAAAAACCGAACAATTTTTTTGCGTCTTTTTCATCATTATTGGAACTAAACAGCATCTGTACTTGTCACTTTTATTGTGTGGAAGAAAGCAGCATTTTGAGGTCAACCAGCCGTGTGAGATGTTTGGCATGAGTCTGCAGATAAGCTGTAAAGCTGTCAGTAATCAAACACACAATGTTAAAGACTCGGGCATGTGGCCTTCAGCTCACTGGCAACACAGTGACTCAGTCATTGAAATATGAAAGACTTTCTACAGTCACCACAGAGAGATCCACTTACACACAGCTATGTTACCTTTTTTTCTGTTAAAAATGGGGTTTCAGTGTGTATTTACTCGTTCTGTAAAATGGAAGTTGAACAGTCATTAGAACAGATTTTCTGCCACATCAGTTTCATCTACAGCACATTTTCCGCGGATGAGTGATCAGTTATTTTCCATTCTTTCAGTTCCAAACTGTTTGAAATGCCCATTGCATAAAGCACTAGTGTATTGTGGTGCCTTTTCCTGAATGCCCGAGGGCTGCATGTGGTTGCTAAGGTTTTCAGAATGATTTTTAATGTATTATCAAAAAAACCTTTATCATATTTTAGTCTCCAGACATAGCTTTTGTTTGTCTTTGTCCAGATTTATTTTCTTTATATGGTGGTAGAAAATAAACAAACAAAAAAACTGTAAGTGATATAAATTATAAAAAGGAATAGCACAATAGCCAATACGGAACGTTCTTATAACGTTGGCACTGGGTGGACGTTCAGAAGATACCTGAGTTAATGTAATGAGATGCTTGAATTGTGCCTTAGAGAGTCAGATGAGATCAACAGACGGGAGCAAAAACTGAGACAAAACAAGATAATAAAAGCAACAGAATCATGCGCTAGCGAGTCTTTCATTAGCAGCTAATCACAGACACTCATTACAACACTGAGTACACGACACAATAAACATCACACACACTAATTCAGATTAATCAGCCTGTAAACACACACAAACATCTCACACCAGATGTTCATTCTGAGGACGTCTAAAGCTTTTACATTTTGTAAGAATAACTAAATAACTAAACCAAAGAGAAACACACAAAAACACTAACCAACCCAACCTGAAACATAATCTGATCTAAAACTAAAATCAGAAGTAATGCAAAAAACTCATTTGCACATTTAAGACAGAGAGAGAGAGAGAGAGAGAGAGAGAGTATAATCCCCTGGCTCAGTAAGCGGTAGATTAGCCATCATTAGGTGGTCTGTTTAATTAGCATTATGTTAATTAGACGCAGTTGTTCATAAGCTTTAGCTGTTGGTGACTCTTTTCTCATTTATCAGAGCTCCACATTGTCTCCAGTTTAGTACAATGAATCTTTAAAGAAGAAATCTTAAAGAGAGTTTAAACACTAGAGAGAAGCTCACACACAGCATGTGAGGGGCGGAAATGTGTAGGATCACCTGACAGACAACAAGGCAAAAATTCAGACATTTAAATTCATATTGGCTCTTATTGCAAAATGTTTAATACTCTCTCAGTTGTAAGTTGTTTGGGACAATATGTCTGCTAGATGAATAAATGAATACATGTGGATCTATTTAAACACTCAAACCAAATACATCCTAATCCAGGAACAATCTGCATGGTCGGTTTATATTTTTTAAATTAATTCTAAAGCAGTGATAGGTTACTAAAAACTGTTACACTCAGATCATCACTTATTTGCTTGTGCAGTATGTAAAATATGCCCTTAGTCATCAGATTAACATTATTATAGTTTTACTGTCCCACACACTCAACCGTTAAAAAACATTGATCATATTTCACATTATATTTGCAGTGTTTCCAGGCTGTTAAATTAGATAAACCGCAGAGTTTTCAACTAAAAGAAAATGGAAAAATCTGGGACATCTGCAGCAGTTATTACCACGTCCCCATTTATCTTCTTCCGATGAATGAAAACGGAAACCTGGACCTGCCACTTTCCTTTTTAACAGTTGTGTTGCACCTGCAAAGACATCACCTTCCAGAACTTCAATACTTCATAAATCATTCACTCTCAGACCCGGCACACAAACACCGGGCAAACCCCCAAACACCTGAAGATTACACAAACGTTTCCAGAAAGACGTGGGCAGGCCCTCGTGCCACTCTGAGAGAAGGTTCCTTCAAGTTGACATAGAAGATCTGAGCAGAAGAAAGACCTCTTGTGTTTTCTGGAGCACTGCAGGGCAGGATGGAGGACGGCATTTTGCTCTGGAGTGTGAATTTCACAGGACGGCATCACATAAGTGTCTAGTTTACAAATGCAAAACATTTACTTTGGCCACACCAGATGTTTATTTGAAAAAACTCTTTCTGGAGCTCCTTCACAACCTCCACCAGAAGTGACGTGCGAGATCAGATGATCAGAGATCAGCTGCACTGAACACAATGCACAACACTACACAAGATAAGATGTTTGATGGCCTGTTTGTCTAATAACAAGAACAGAGTGACATTCAAAAGATTGAATGTTCTGATGTCTCCAGCTAAAACCTTCTACCTCAATCTCAAATACACACACACACACACACACACACACACAGAGAGATCTGATGGCACAAGCAGAAATGTTGAATCTGTTTGCCTTTATAATATAATTGCAAATTGTAACCAAACTGCACTTTCACCCTGACACACACCTTCCATGTTATTTATAAAAGTTTGTAAAAATAAACACAGGCTAAAAACACAAAAAGGTTTAACCTTTGTTCCAGTTTATCAGCATCACTCATTATAACCATGAAGTGTTTTTCAAATGCTAATCAATACTACAGTATCTGTCAAACATTATTTAGTGACGTATAAGACTGACAAACAGCACCTGCATGAGCATTTGAGGATCAACAGGAAGTCTCAAATTCAAGAACAATAGATTGTTTTGATACTCGTTTAACATGTTTGCCTCCTTTTCCTCTTTTATTTCAAACAAAACTAGAATCTGGCTGTTTTTGTACATTTAGTGGTTCATCATGTGTGTGTGTGTGTGTGTGTAGATGCAGGTCACATGTTTAAAAGGTTTTAAAACATACAAAAACACACATTCCTGCAGTTTAGACATCAGCACCTGCCAGTTAACAGAGGGGTTTTGTTTTTGGTTTGGAGTTGAGCGAAGACACACACACACACACACAGAAACTCACACATGAATGTGAAATTTCATCTTTCCGTCAGTTTGTGGTCTGTCTATTTCCTCCCTGAAAGACCCTAAACATCTTTCTGTCATAACAGCTTGGAGTGACTGAACACTTTTGGAATATAAAAGTAAAGGATTCAGAGATCTGATTATAATCTTGTATCTTCACTGATAAACTGTGACATACATGTGACAAAGATTTATACCAAACAACTTACAGGTGTTGCCAAAAATAACAGATAAATGCTGATTGAGCCTCAGATACAGTGACATTAAACATCTTTTTCAACACTTTACAAACCCAGAAAATCTGAAAAAACACCAGAATAAATATAACCACAACAAAACAACAACATGAAACCTGAATTGGGCCTTTTCCAAAATATTGTATTGTGTTCGTTACTACACATCATTATAATAAAAGAAAACATTTTCTTCATACTGAGTTACAAAATACTCGTGTATTTTTCATTTAAGTATCAACTTTGTCTCAAACGTTTTCTCCAGGTTTTTCAACAACCCCTTAGCAATACAATTTTCCTCTAGAAGATGTGAGTACAGTTTGAGACACTGTTAAGTTCTCTTTAAAAACTAGGAGACATGAAAGTTTATGATGTGTGTTGATGGGTAAGTCTCCATTGGCTCTCCATTTTATCTCATTGCTGTCTAGGAGCAAAAACAGATCTGAAAAAGAGATTTTTCTTTCCTCTGGGTTTCTGATCAGCTCTTATAAGAACAAATTACAGTTTGTGCCTTCAAATAATCCCCACACCAGATATAAGCTTTTCTCTTTGGCCTGGCCACATCTAAACCCATTGAAAGTAAAAACGCAGTCATGAAATTCCTAAGGAGTTTGTTCTTCTCCCCACAACACGAAATATGTTTGACCAAGAGCCATTAACTATATATGGATTCTTTAGATGGTTTGTGGAGGGCAAAATATTCCCAAATCAAGGTCCTGGGGTTTGGCAAGGGACGTATCTAGCTGAACTGAATCAAACAAGATGCCAAACTGTGGCAAGATGGTTCATAAACTAGGAAATCACTGGTGACATCTGATAGGTGGTGAACGTTTTTTACCAAAGCTCTTAGACTCAGGAAGGGGGATTCAATTTAAAGAGTTTTTCCAAAGGGTCCCATGTCAGACAGAACAAACTGAAAGAGTAAAGCATGTCGGTCGCCAGGGAAAATGCATTTCTGATCAAACTCACGGCGAGGGGTGATGCCGACAAGGGCAAGCTGACCCAGTTTCTGAGACAGTTTCTGCTTTGATACATTCAAAGTGGAGCAGATTTAGACCCAGGCCAGCTTGACATATATGTTTTATCCATGTCGAATCCTCGACTGCCACCTTTGGGGGTTATAAACACACACACGTTTGTACAGCTATTTTTGTGAGGACATTCATTGACAATACAATCTCTAGCCCTCACCCTAACTTTAACAATCACAACTAAGTGGCTAAACCTGGATGTTGCATGACAAAATTATGCACAGCAAAGCAAAAATATAAAGACGACTGCAGAAAACTTAAAAGCATATTACAACTGACACCTAATGACAAGCTTATATATGACAGAGGTCAAGCAAAAATTGCATATAATACACAAATATTAAGTGGAATTATTAGAGCTTTATTTAACTATAACTAAACATTATAATAACTTTATCTAGATTATTATTATTACTATATTTAAAGTCTTGAATGGTTTGACTGGGAGAAATGCAGACATATCTTTATTAACAGTGAGAAAGTGACACTGTCTGTGCTTGGGTTACCACACTGCTGGTTTTATCTGCAGAAAATCAGCGTATCCTGCTGCACAATGGAATTAGTTCAGCTCAGTCTTTATACATCACGGCTGCATGAGTGTTAATGGGAAACTTGTTGTGATTCAGACACATTTTCCCATGATACTTTTGAAGTGGTAGACTTGCTTTGTTTGACGAGTCCAGGTGCCAGTGTGTGTGTGTGTGCGTGCGTGCGTGTGTGTGTGTGCGTGTGTGTGTGACCTAATTCTGAGTATTCAGGAGATGTAATATTTATTACAAGTATTATCACACAAAACATAACAGCGTACATCATTTGCATCTTAGTAAATCTGCATAAGCAGCACTGGGACAATCTAATTCAAATGTTTAAATTATAATTCACACAAACAAACCTAATTAGTTTGTAGAAAATATAACTGGAATATATTTAATTTTGATTCAGTTATATTTTATGCAGTTATTTTATCTTAACTCAAATATTATTTTACATAGAGATGCAATCATGTAACTATTCATTGTAAACATAGAATGTTAGCCAACGTTCTAAGAATGTTCCCTGTCAGCTAGGCACACAAGGTTCATTTGAAGCTGTAAGTTCTCCCTCAAGAGCAAATATTTTATCTTCCCTCAGCAGATGGGGATGAAAAATCAAACGTGGTTTATAAATCCACAATGTTCCTCAGAGGGTTTCCATCTGCTGCAGGCGGAGAACATACAAACACCAGCTACTTCTAACGTCAGACTCTGCTGTGTGGTTTTGAGGGAATTCACAAATGGTAAAATAATCTACATATATTGACTGGTGAAATGGGCATCCTTGCGGGCAGGTGAAAGGGGCACTGGAGCACAGAAACCGTGAGCAGAGAGGATTCTGGGAGTTTTTTGGGACTGTTGGAGCAAATATGGGTCAAATTCCAATGTGAAGCTTTAGGCTTTTGTTCTGCTTTTGTTTGAGCAACACTGATGGAAAGCTCTGTACATATGAAATAATACTGTACATTTAAAATGGATTTATTCCACTACTTCTGTTTGTGTCTTCAAGACAGAATATATAATTAATATATTCTTGAAAGGTCAGCTGTATATTTCATTTATACAAATAAATTAAAATTTTAATTTAATTTGTTTTACCTTTAAAAAAGGACCCAATGCAAAAGCTCACCATCTTATTGCAAGTACCTTTATTGTGTTAAGCGGTCTTGTTAGTATACAATGTAAGTGTGTACCCAGCAAACATTTTTAGGAATGTTTCTGTAATGTTTCTATAAAGCAACAAAAACGTTAAAATTGTTATTTTGAAAGTTCTGGGAACATTTTGTGTTCAAACAATTTTAATTCAGTAACGTTTTAAGACATTCCACTTAAGAATGAAGTTTAACACTTAAGAATAATCTTTATGACATACATGATATATAACATTTAAAAAATCTTCTACTAACGTTACTGTAAGAGCTTTTTTGATAACAAAGAACTTTTAGAGAACATACAGAACATTCCCTGCTAGCTGGGGATACCAAGATAATATACACAGTACTAGAATATTATTGTGACTGGAGCTGTATAGTTAAAACAGACACAGAACAGCTCTGCACAATGTCTGCATTTGGCTAGAATGTTCTAGAATGTGGTGATAATGGCACAAATGTTAATAAAAAACAAACAGATGGGATATGTACTGTATAATGCTGCCAAACCCAAGTCTTGCACACCAACTATGAATATGTTTCCTCACTGTCAAGATACATTCTCAATAAAATGCTGGATTTGGATGAAAAAGCAGTTCTGAATTCCGGGGATGATTATTTTTTCATCTGCGGAAGGTTTTGTATGATCCTGGCCTCCGTTTGGAAATGATCTGTTATGTTTTAGACATAACAGATCTAAACAGACGTTATGTTTTAGAGTGAATGAGTGA
>JAZGTK010021517.1:0-10588 GCA_036877625.1 Ambastaia sidthimunki
CTAAATTGAAATCAGAAGGAGCTTTGGATGCGTTTGGGTGGGTCTGTCCGTCTACAGCACTTAAATCCACTAAAAAGATAACAGATATTTGAGGAACAGAAAAGCATTGAAGCCTGACCAACCTGATCTGCACAAACACAAATGGCTCGTCTCACTTTGTGTCATTTAAACAGTTGTCAAACGTTGTTAGGGCCAATCACAGAAGAGATAACCAGAAAGGAAGCCTTTAAGATGCAGGCGGTCAAATTTCGCCAACTTTCTGTAGATCTGAGATCAGTTTTGGCATTTGTTTGAAAAGTCTGAAACCCTGGTTGCAGCCAGAGGAAACTGACGCAGGATCAGTGCGAGATATTCACTTCTGGGAGGTGTTGAGAGGTTGAGTGAAAGGTTACACGGTGTGTGGCGTGGCTGGATGTGCCACGAGAGAGCCAGAGGTGACAGGGATTGTTTAAAGAGTTCACTGAGGGTAACGCTGATGGAAGCTGGTGTTTAATAGACAAAAAGAGAGCTGAGTGATGAGTTTGCTGGATCAAGCGTCTGTGTGTGCGTTAATACTGTAGTTGAGTGACATGTTTTTGTTGGGGGAGGTGAAGAGGGGTGGCCCAGAATCAGCAGATTGCTGAGAGAGACAGTGTGAGATACAGAGAATAAGAAGAAGATAACAATGCCCTCATCTGTTTGCCACATGCAAACCCCTGTAGAAGCTCCATAAATCTCAGATGTGCTCAACAATGCAAGGTCACATTCCTCTGGTCTACATATGCAGAGGATACCGCTGCACAAATGTGCTTTACACTTTAAAAACCAATAAGAAGAAACATCTCAAATAAGATCTTTTTACTATCTCAATCCTTCCTCCAAGACATGATAGAGATTAAATGGAAAACTAATGAAGAAGTGTCCTGTATCTCCACATTTACATTTCTTTAGTGTTCCCACTCTGTAGTTTATCTCCTCTTGAGTTTCATGGAAGATCTCAACAATGTCTCAAACCATGTTCAGATATTTGAACATGAATGACATTTCGTCAAACATTTCTCAGGAAAATGAACTCAAAAAAATGTGTTTGTTTTTATTTCTCCCAAGACATTTTAGGCAACGTTACTTGAAACATATGTTAACACTCTGTTAGGTCTGAAATGAATGAGCAACCTCAGACCAACACATTTTTCCTCTGGGTAGAAACTTCAGAAACCTAATTTCACAATTTCCTCAGAATGATCAATAAAGTACCTATTCATATTTGCCAAGTACAAAATACAAAAGTAATTTCACTTGGTGTACAGTTCGTTTCCATAGGCTCTACACAAGAAATAGACACCAAAACTGGACAGATGCAGATACTGAGAAGGCACATCAAAGTCCAAGCAACACAAGGTTACTGTTTTTGGCTTTATCAAAACTCGCTGGCTCTTTATGCTTTGGCATAATTGAATTTTGGCCTTTCATTGAATTATATAACATATCCATGTGAACCCAGTTAGATTACAGATAGATAACTCCATGAAAAACACCAGTCAATACAGTACATGGTTTTATCAGGAACCACAAAATATTTCTTGGTGGAAATCTAAGAATTTCTCAACCTGTAAAACCCTTTTGGTTCCAATTTACCTTTATTTTTAGGCTCTACGTCCACCCTAGAAATGGCTCACTCATGTATCCCATAACCCCCTGCTGCTCCACCACACTGTACACGGCTGAGGCAGCCCACCAATCAGTCACCTCGTCCCCGCCCTGCCCGGGGTCAAAGAGGTCATCACCCTTCCCTCCTGGGACAGCGTGCAGATGATTTGGGTTTTCCTGTAGTGCGCTGACGGCTGCTGGCAATCCCCCCGCCAGCACTTCTGTTTTGACAGTGCCGCAATAATGCCAGCTGTTTTATTTCTCTATCTCGCTCTCAGTGATTGGAAGCCTCTGTTGACAGCTCAGATGTTCATGGCGGTACCGACACTCTCCCTGCCGCCACATGTTTACACACATATCCAGCCATAATGACAGCGTGCCAGCAGATTCCTGCGAGCATGTGCGCGCATACGCAGCAGCGCATCAGCCGTCTGCTGCCGTGCAGGCCGCAAATCACCGCTTAGCTTTGTTCTACTGTGGTTTCCAATTACTTTTATAATGTAGATCTGTATCTGTAAAATTCTTTCACGAATACAGCGAGCTGATAGCTGTATCTTCAGACCGATCTGTGTTCACGATAACTATCAGTTTATAGAAATAGACACACTGGCTGTGATCCATATCTGTTAAGAAACCTGAAACCCTCCTTTTCCTTTCAAAGGTAACAATGCACTGTAATACAAAGTTCTTTGTGTTCCTGTCCTGCTTTCTAGTAAAAATATCTAAACATTGTTAATAGTAGATACATTTAGTTAAGAAGCAGAATTGTGTGAAGTAGTTAGACTTGTTTTCAGAAAATATGTCTTGAAGTAAGTTGGCTTTTCTTTTACTTCATGGGCAAATATGTATTTATTTGCGATTTTTTTTTTTAATGCAGAAAACTCACTAAATTTAGTTTGTTTTTATGCTTAAAGCAAGCAAAAAACCTGAAAACTCTGAAAAAAATGTGATATATTTTCATAAAACTTAAATCTTAATGTATTGTAATATATGGTAATTTTGTTTCCTAATACATTTTTAAGGATGCTTAGAGATGTTTGTAAACTTACCACATTGCATCTGATAGCAGTTTACTTACAGTGTTAGCAAATCTGCAAAACAAAGTTTATTCGCAAAATTAATAATATTTGAACATATGTTAAGCAGTTCAATTGCTAAATTAATTGCAGACATTTGCATATTCGACGCATATCAATACAGCGTTACTTCGTAAGCGCCGAAACAATACCTGGCACACGAGGTGCCTCTACAGATCACATGATCAGAGATCAAAGAGGCTAAACCAGCGTTTGGGTTTGATTCCAGGTGAGTTTAAATGCAGGAGATTAAGGAGCGATTACACAGCTCAGGCGAGCATTATGTGAGTACACTAGCTCCAGTGAATCAACAGCACAACTGTTAAAATAAGCATTCATTGCTGCCAATGTTTTTGCCCTAAATCTCCAGACAGATCAGTTTCTTTCCAGATCTTTTCTTGTCTTTGAACAGATTCTGAAATGGTTTTGTCGCTTCGTTGTCTTTGTGTTAAAGCAGGTTTTTAATTACAGTAAACAGAATTCAGCCAAGATGGCTGCTCTCATGCATATAGTAAAATTCTTAAAATTAAGTGCACTTCACGGTATGTAGGACACAAATTACCGTATGGGGACACCTAAATATCACACTTATATGTGCGTACCTTCACAAGATGTTGGAACATGAACGCAGAACGCGTTTTGCTCTTATTCAGACACAAGATCATCAGTAAGACTAAGCGTTGAATGTTTGGGGTCTTTAGGGCTTTAAACAGGCCAGTCATGTTCTTCCTCACTAAATCATTTTTTATGGATCTTGCTTTGTGCACAAGGGTATAGTCATGCTGGAACAGAAGAACCCAGCTAACAGTTTTAGGTTGTAAGAACGTTTCCCTAACATTTCCATCGAATAACAAAAACGAATAACAAACATTTTTTAACGTTGTATTAATGTTATTGTTTTGAAAAAGGTTATTTAGCAATTTTTAATTTTTAAAATGTTCCACTAACTTCAAAATAATGTTTTTGATATATAAAGTTAAGAAATGTTACTGCAAAAAAACTTTGAGAGAACTTTTAAAGAACACTAACTAACGTTCTGAGAACATTCCCTGTTAGCTGGGAAGTCCCCTCTCAAACTGTGGAAACTATCTGTCCACACACTTCTGATGCAGTGTATTTTAATATAACTTGTTTGTCATAATAATGATGCAGTACAATACAGAATGACACAATGTCACTCTTGCTATTTCAATATCATAGAATATTTCTGATCTAATGTCTATGCACCACATGTGTCCTGTCAGTTATGACAGGTGATTTTGACAATGAGGTTTAATTATGTTTCAGTGCATAAAAAGCAGATTTATTATCGAATGACTGGACTGAAGGGTTTAAAAGTAGCTGTGGGAAGCTTGTTTTTTCCTCTATGTTGTTAAATTAAGTAATGACATTAAAGCTGCACTCTGAAACTTTCGCCTCTCTGTCGCCATCTCAGCTTGAAATAAAATTGCAGGCTACTTTACATACTTTTCTTTAGGTATGTTGAAATGAAATAAAGACAAACTGACATTCCCCGGGAAATCCAGCCCAACAGCTCAAATAATAAATCACTATTATAAGCTTACGGTACAGTTGGGACTCGGGGTAAGGTAAGAAGATCTGTTATGTTCTTGCACAATAACTGTTTTTTGTTTATTTTTAACCATAAAGAGTTACGGATTGCAGCTTTAAATAAATGGCTTGACATTTTCCCCTCAGGATTTATATTCAGGCCATGTCATTTGAGGCTCCAGAAATGAACAATGCATTTTTTTTTACCACAATAACAGAGACCTGAACCAATAATCATTGACATAACAAATTACCTTCTCCAGCTCTATATTTTCAAATGATTTTCATCGCTTGTGAACATTTAAGTGAGAAACCAGTGTTGCTTTGGCTCGGGCTGAGGTACAGATAGATAGTTGAACAGCTCTGTAAGTCATCTGTAAAGTATTATCTTCAGTATGACAGGATTCTGCAAATTCAGCGTGAACAAATACTTTATTGTTTTCAAACCTCAGTTGATGGGAGGCAATGTGGACAAATGTTACATCTTTTAGGGTCACATCTAGGCTGTGTTCCAAAACCTGCAGAACTGCCTATGAAGACAGCATTTAAAGACATCGTAGGCGTGCTCCTGACGTGAGAGCAGTTTCGGCATTGTAATTACACTGCCTTCTAAAATCGCTCACTGAATTCTAAGGCAGCACTGTATGAGTCCTTTTGGAGAGCGCATCCCAGAAGGCACAGCGATGAGCTCAGGGAAAAGAAATAATTCAATATGTCATTTGCTGATTATAATCATATTGTCGATGTAATTCACTGCTGAAAATCATCAATGTGTCATTAACGCATCTGTGTGCTGTATTAGAGTATGACGGAGTTAGCTTAGCATCATGCTATTGCCAAAAAAGTCTGTTGAAAACAACTGCAAGTCGTCTCTCTTGCGATGTAGGCACTTACTAACTTTTGGAGCAGAGTTTTAATGTATGCCTAGTTGAGCGAACATGAAAGTTTCACAATTTTAGATGTCTTTTAGAAGAAGTTTAAGATGGTTTTGGAAGGCTAATTCTTAATATGTCTCTTCAACGAACCAAAAAATGGGAACATCTCTCTGCAATTTTGTGGGATGTGCATCTAAAAAATTACAGCTTTACCACCAAAGAAAGACAGGGAAGGAAAAAAACCTGAGGCCTCAAATTTTGTTAGATGGTATGTTAGATGTCCTGTCTTTAAGATGTGGAGCCATATATTCCAGTCTTTGGTTTAATTTCATGGAAATGTAGATCAATTCAAATCTCTTTGGTATAAAAGGGGGAGAAAATATATAATAACATAGTTGCCAGTGCTGATTTACCTCTAATTTTATGTTCCCCTTCTAAGGAGAAAATTATGTTGGTGTTTTTTGAACCATCAGAGCTGCGGGTGAGAGCTTTAATCGAATAAAAGTACCCGGTCCTGATGTAACAGTCCAGCTATGGGGTCCTTGAGGAAAGGATAGATCCAGAAAAAATATGCTACAATTTAGAACTGACGGAGCACCAGTCAAAATATGAAAAGCAATAGGAAAATTCATGATTTAGTTTGTCACAGGCAGATGGAAGGACAGCTCGAGGTCTGGCCTGAGACTGTGCTGACTGGGCAGAAGAACAGAGACTCTTGCTCAACACTGCAGATCCTGCATTGCAGATAATGCAGCTGTTGCAGACTTGGGTAAAAATGCATTTTTAATGATTATTTAAGCTAAAAAACATACAGCTGTTCTGTCAATATTTCAAAGCTAATTAGAAGTCCTAGTTCCCGCGGGGACATCCGAGAGCGTTGTTTTCAGGGCTTGTAATGAGGGGGGACCACTAAGGCCTTCTATGGTATTACATACACTTTTGGCCCTGTTGGGGGGAGCCCACCCCTGATAGGGCCCCGTCAGTTACAGCAGCGGGCCGTATGAGTACATGTTGCATGTGCGGTAACCGCTAGGCCACAGCTCAAGTTAACGTTCTTGAACATAGTTTTTGTGGCATCTTTTATCTGTCCTTTGGCTTGACAATACCTCACCAGATTTATATGACACCCAGTTGGAGGAAACTTCACATGATGTGTCATACTCACAATAGGTCACATCAGGGCCAGAAAACAAGGAAGCAAAGCAAAGAACAGAGATTACGCTAAGCAGTGGATTCAATTATTAGTTTAGTTTAGCCAACTGATTTTCAAGACTGCTCACGCTTCATACTTTCATTACAAGCCAAGTGTAGGAGAAAGAACAGAATACAGTTCTTTCCAAACCCCAGCAATAACAGCTGGTTATAAAAAATATGCAGTAAACAAGTTAACAATAAGTTACAAACGTTAATAAAAACTGTTATGCTAACTAATAGGTCAAAAAGTGCAGGTAATGGGTCCCTTCCATGATGACTTTATAAGGACATAATGGAAAAACAATAAGGTGTAAAACACAATCACGTTTAGGCATCACAGCAATGATGAATGATCCCGCGATGCTAGCTGTCAACTAAGCTATTAGCATGATTGTGCTAGAAGTGTTTTGAAGAGAAACGCAATGTTGGTGAACAGGATGTGTTGTGTAACCTTCAAAAAGCCCAGTGTTCATCTTCCGCTCCCTCTCCTTTTATTCCTCGGTCCCAGTCTTTGTCCTTCCTTTCATCCCGAGCCAAAGAAAGTCTTTGGACATCTAAGATGAAGGGGAATAGGGCAAAAAAAACAGGGAGAAAAGAGGGGGGAATAGTTTCTACAGGAATATGGCTTGTATTAATCTAGAAATATTGCTTTACCTCATCTGAACCAAATTATGGAGTTGAACTCTGTGTCCTTGGAGAATGGGCAGACAGCCCTGTTTGGCCCATATGGGCAAGGATGTACCGGTCCACTAAAACTGTCGTTGCAGAGCGTGGAAAACCCGTAGCAGTGCTTTGGGAAGTTCTTGAAGTCTTTTGATAAAGGATCAAAGTGTGGAGTAGAAGGTTTTTTGTTGTCATTTCACATGGCCCCAAGGGTATTGTAACTTGGGCATTCTCCAGATTTTGGAAAGCTCCTCGCTAATAAATAATATCTGCTATCACTCTTCCTGCTGTCTTGCTTGGGGCATAATTATAACCCAATCAAACGAGGGCATTGTTGTCATGATCAAACTAAGCAGTTACATATGATGTCAGTTATTTTGACATTGGAAAATGTGGTTGGGTAAATTTCACAAAAACATGGTCCAAAGCACATCACCCCAGAATCAAAAGAAGACAAAATACGAAATTATATACTGCATAAAGAACAATGAATTCTGGTTTTAGGGCCATTAGAATGTTTTGCATTGCGAGATTGTTTTCATGAAAATAGCACATTGCTCCCCAAACAAACTGTCAATACTGCAATGCACTCACTCTGAGGTCTATTTTATAATTTCTATTCTGATTAAATTCACACTACTTTAATATAGTATTTTCTACTGTTTTACAGTAATAAGTTGAGGTGAATATAATACCATTTTGTTTTCTATTTAAATTAGCATAAATTGCAGGTATTACAGCAAATACTCCAATAATGTAAGTGTAATGTGTAAATGTAGTTTTGAAAATATTATTTATTTGTCTGTCTTGATTTTGTGGTGAAATACGACCCTGACATGTATCCTTGACAGGTTTTTATGAGATTTACCCAGCTATTAACCACATAGCATTTGAATTCAAGTTTTTACACAGTGACATGATACTAACTTTAAATTTATAAGCCTTTCCATGAATTATATAACGAGGAATAACACAGCAGCCTGACAGAGAAGTTGTGGAATTTAAGGTGTGGCTTGTCTCTCTTGCTTGGTGGAAAGTAAAAGACTTTTTTGTGTTTGGCAAATATCTGGTGTCAGGTTAACACATGCCGTGGAGGAGATATAAGGCTTCAGCTGACCTTTGCTTTGCCCTCTGTGCCTGTGAGAAGTTAACAGCAGTTGAAATGCAGGAAATTACAAATGCAAAGAATCATGAAACATCTACCGGACTCATGATAACTCAAGGCCACGTCCACTTGGGTTTGATGAATTTAACTCTAAAGACATGCTTTGTATAGACGTGGTGTCCGCTGGGACAAACACACAAGTGTGTCTCCATAGGGGACAAATTGGGGTGGACAGAAGCGGTTTTATGCACAAAGGGGCATTATTTGTACAACTCTTGTTCTCATTCAAAGGACAGGGCACTAAATATACACTCTGATGCCTTCCCAGGCTCCTCTGGGCTTTGGCAGTGCAGCCAGCGCTTGGGCCTTTGGCCAATGACATTGCCTCCGACCTCTTCAGAAAGTATTTTTAAGGTCAATTACAGGGTGCAGTGACTTCAGATGGCGGATTGCAGCTTAAAGGTCTTATATTAAAGGTTTATGTGGATGACGGGGTAGACCTGCCGGCTGAAACCCACAGACCATTGTTACCGCATACCCACACACAGACCTTCTGGAGGCGGTGTGTGTGAGTTCATACACATCCTGTACCATTCTGCGAGGCTGGCGGAGCACGCAAGTTCACATCCATATGGTGTTTGTTTCTGATTGGTAAAGGAATGATGCCTGATGATGAATCTGTCTATCACCAGATGTAAATAAGTGTTTGCTTTGTTTTTACACATGGAGACGTAACTAATATAATGTACACACTATGCCAATCATACAGTGTGGTAAATGCATAAACGGTGAAATCACAGCCAGCCAGAATACATCTGATGTTTAATATACAGCTTTGTGGAATAGGATTTTGGACCAATCAGATTTCATCCCTTGGTCAGCTGCCCATGACAGCATTAAACAGAAATGAGATGATCGGCAAATAAACATAAAAATAGAACAACTATTAGCAAACAGATCACTTGGTAGTTTTGTTTTTTTGTAGTAAGATGAATCTTGATGTTTATGTAACGTGTACAGTATATTCATTCTGTATCCAGTTTAATTTCTGTTTTGTTATTATTAGTTTGTTTTAAGTTTGAGGGAGAAGGGAATTTTTAGAGATTTCTTTTTTTCACACACACACACACACACACAGACACACACTGAGTAGACTTTGGGTTTCATCCGCAAGCTGTTTAACAAATGAATGGATCTGTTGCCCATAGGGTCACTCTCAAAATAAGGTCATTTCACTTCACCCACTGAAAAACAGCAGATGCCTTTTCCTCAATAAAATTTGCAGCATATATTTATTTGGGTGTGTATATGTACATGTCTGTCAAATGCCATAGTTCATTTCATGAAGGCACAGACTAGATCTGACTACACTTGGGTGTGGCAGTATTCAAAGACCTACTGTGTGTCTATTATTTCCGTGGGCTTTAATAAATCCAAAAACTCTTGAAACGGATCCAGTGGTTAACACGCTTCTGGCTTGTTTAGGCCACACACAAATCTGGAGTTTACAGAGCTAAGATTAGCAGCTGTTACAAGCCAAAAATAAGCCAAGCTGCTTAAAATTGTTTGTCCTCTGAAATATCGAGTAGTAGTAGTTTAACATTGCTGATGTAGCTTAGACTCCATCAAACAAGACTTCAAGAATGTGTTGCTGTATTTGACTGTCATGGACTTTTAGTGAGGTTAAAAATGTTTGGATGTACCTTGGATTGGTGCCTGTTCAGGCGTGCACAATGTAATCACTTTACAGAACAGTCATCTATATGAAAAAACTTTACCTCAAAGTCACTTCATTCTAAAGGGGAGAACACAAGATTAGTTTAATTTTGCATGTTCTCACACATCTAACTGTGGATTTGGGAGATTATTCTCAGTTAAGGTGTTTTAAGTTTTATGCCCTGATTTGACCCTTACATGAAACTTGCATATAGCATCATAGGGAGGTGCTTTGTGTTTGTGTGTGTGTGTGTGTGTGTGTGTGTGTGTGTGTGTGTGGTCCTGGTATTCATCATGTTATGGGGACCAAATGTATAGTACCCCACAAGTAAAGTAATACCAGTAAATATTAACAGTAAACAGTGTGTGGAAAGATTCAAAGAACTTTATTATATCCCTATGAGGAAGCAAGCTTATAAATTATACAGAATTATTGATTTTTTTTATGTAAAAAAGCAGAGTGTGATGTGAGGTTTTCTGTGATGGTTAGGGTTAGTGAAGGGCATTGAATTAGAAGATTTAAATACAGTCTTTCCGTCTACATTTATTTGTATGTAAACAGGAAAGACACTATTATGAGGCCTGTATACTGTATATAATGCATTATAAAAGCAATTATAATAAATACGTAACAATTTAATGCATTTAAACACAATCAACAATGCATGTTATACATGTCAAGTTACAATGTTTATCTATCTTTAATGTGCAAAATGAATTTACAGATTAACATAGCATTTTAAACATCATTATAATGCAATAATGGTTCCTTTATAATACAT
>JAZGTK010021518.1:0-10587 GCA_036877625.1 Ambastaia sidthimunki
ATAAAGGTGGAGAAGGGCTATCCATCAAAGCAAGAGTTCCCAAGCGTGTATCGAGAATTTGAGCAATTACACAGTCAAGTAAAGAAGATGGCTTTGGAATATCTGCATACTTCACCAGCCACCCGGCCAGCTATAGAGGTCAACAACATGGGGGTAAGAAAGCCATCACAGCCTCGTTGGGACCCTCTTAAGTGATCAGACTTTGTTCCATATTAATTTCCTGTCATTTCAGGTTTTACAATCTCTGGGTATAACAGATCCTAATGCGCTAAAACTCCTAAATTCCTCTGAAGGACAACAGAGTCAAAAGACAAATCAACCAGAGATCAAAGCAAATCAGGCTACCAAGAGCCTACGCAACATTGAGGTAAGCCATGTACAGTTCTTATGAAGGTCTCTCTTGAGGAGGCTTTCACAATACACATTGCTTGGCACAATTTAAAATGGCCATTTTCTATGTAATCATCATGTTTTCTCTTCTGATGGAACCCACAGAATGCCAAAATGTTGCCTCCAGCCAAAAGGTTTAAAATGGAAAACTGCAACGAGGAAACAAATGGCTATCAAGTTAATCAGAATGGCATCCAGAAGGATGAAACAGCTGATGTCTCTGCTGTGCTCCGAAAGCCTCAGGTGGTGTTGACCAGACTGGAGAACTTAACCTCTGTAGATATAACTGCTGAGGATGGTACTCAGAGCACTGAAAACGCTGCTCCACCAAAGACAGACGAAGAGCCAATGGAAACTGAAGTCCCACCTTCTGATTCTAACACTACAAAAACCGTAGAAGACCCCGATCCAGAGATCTCCAAGGTTCTGAACAGCAGCGTGACTGTCGACATCGCAGATCAGATGAAACAACTGGAACAGGCTTTGAGTGCAAATGCTGAATGTAAGGATGCTCAAGAAACCGCTCAGCAAGAGGTTCAAGAGGTCCAGGACGATGCTCTTGAAGAACTCTTAGCCAGTCAAGAGGTCCAGTCTGTAGTTCAGCAAGAATCTTCAGTTATTATCCAGACAGCAGAGGGTCTTGTTATGCAGAGTGCAGAAGAGTTAGCAGCCAAAGGTATCGTCATCGTCAACGGACCGGATGGTACCATGATGCACATCGAGGCACCTGAAGGGGTTCCTTTAGAGACCGTTCATGCCCTGCTCGGCATCGAAACAGAAAGAAAGACTTGATATACACACACGATTACTTCCTGTTCTCGTCCATTATTCGCACCGAAAATATGTTCTTTCTGTGTAATGGTGTTTTTCAATGAACTTTTTATTGTATTCTTTGTAAATTTGTATAAAAAACAGTATTGTTATGTATGTGTTTTTCTGTTCATACAAACATGTCAATGTTCGTTTTGACTTTTAGACGATATGCACTTATGTTGGCATATCCTAACTAAAATTAGTTTTTGGAGTCTTTAACTATGTAGCTGTTGCTTGCTGTTACGACACAGTAACATGTTTAAAGAGGGAAAACGAATGGTAGGTGAGAATTGTTTGCATATGACACTAAATTTCATACGGTTTCCCAATGACTATTTGTTAAGCTGCAGCATTTAACTGATTATTCATTAATCACATACAAAAATGCTACACTGGGGCTTGGGAGGAAAAACAGCTGCCGAAATTCAGCAATGAAACCACATAAGTGTCTAAAAATATAAAAATGTTTGTGATACAATGTCCACATATTTGGCTGTTAAGTGAAATGTTTAAATAACATATCCTTTGTTTAAAGCCAGGCTGTATTAACAATACAGTTTAAATTGATAACCCATGATATACTTTATCATTTGGTTGAAGACATTCTAATATTATCCTAAAGGTCTGGAGATGTTTTGTAAATCAAAAGAATACATGGGGGATGTTGCCATTGTTATAACACGTAACTCCAAACAGTGACGGATAGCTCTAGATTTGTCAAACAAATGGAGAAGACCTGAGGTGTTTAATGTTGGACTACAGCCTCAGCTATGTTCTGTTGTTTGTTAATTAGTAGTTTGTCTAGTGCAAGTCATTTGAAAAGTTGTTGCACTATTTTATTACTTTTTTATATAATATCTCGTTTCTTGTGTTTTTTGAAAACATCTCAGCATTTTTAATACAAAGGGACATGTTCAAATATGACATTAAAATTTTTGTGAGTGAGCTTTTGGAATTAAGACTTTGTATCATGAAGAATCTATAAGGTCAATGTTCACAATTTTCACCGTATAGAAAATAGCATAGAAATTTAAAAGGTTACATATATAACTCATCATAAGCTTCTGAAGTGTTTATATAGTCCTTTTGCATGCTGAATTACAAAGGTCTGTGTCCAGTGTCCAACAGCAAACTCTCAAAGTAAAGCAGTTTTTTACTGTTGTCAATGTAGGGTTGATATGGTCATAATGACACATAGACCATAGAGAGATCAGAATTGAAAGTGTGAGCTAATTCCTGTAGGATAGTCCGCTTTAGGACCAACGCCTGCTTGTATGGATCGTAAAGCTTGGAAGATACTTCATCTGCCATGGAAAAGAGCAAGAAATGAAGGTAAAAATAAATGAAATACAACTTATGAAAAGATTTTTATAATTTCTTGACAATTTAGAGGCAGATATATCAAATAACATTAATAGGTCAGCTAAATATCTTGGTATGCAATTACATCTAATGCTTTAAAGGAACAGTGCTTTGAAAAAGGAAGTTAATTTGTCATCATTTACTCATCCTCCAAATATATTTTTTGACATTTGTGACTGATTACAAAAGGAGAAATTCTGATTAATTGTACTGTTTTCGTTTCTGTTTTTATAGCTTTGGACATTATATAGCATTTCACATTGTGTAATAAATGGATGAATAAATGATGATAAAGTGTTTATTTTATCATCAATAAAACAGTGGCGATCCTCTCTCTCTCTACTACCAAACTATTGTGTGGACCAAAAGCTTGTGTGGAATGTATGGCGGATTTGTGTCGTTCAACCGCCCCCCGTTTCAGGATATGATTTTGTCAGTCAATTGTGTTGTGCTTTAACTTTCTTGCACTACCTGTCAGATTGCCTTCCTGGAGTCGTAGCCTCTGGCATTGTAACTCATACTAACAAGAATCAACCCAAGGTTTATCCTTGTTCCAAAATCGACTGGCATTTAGGTGTTTCTTTGAAAACAGATCGGTCTGCTGAAATGTTTTGCGTTATATGGCTGCTACATATTTTATTTCTTCAACAAATCCAGTCAATTGTGTTGTATCATTCGGGAAACAACCAACACGTTGATTCACTTGTTCTGCCCCATCGTCGTGCTATGAAAAAAGCGTTCTAACGCCACCTAGAGCTGCACTGAGTAATAATAGTGAACGTATACTGTGGCTAATGTTATTTTGTATAAACTGTTATCACAAATTACATTTTTTTATGTGCCGAATAAGTGGAACGCTTTAAAGTGCTACTGTACCTCCAAATAATTAATATGTAATCTTAATTGATCACTGTGATTTTCCATATAGGACATGTTCCCTGAACAAGACTATTGCAGGTGCTGGAATAACATCTTATCAACCAATCAGATTTACGGAATAGGTTTAGAGTTAATGTTCTGGTTAGGCTTGGTCTATACTTTACCTGATTTGCAACCAGTCTTAATTACATTAGGATGTAAATTTTGGTTTAGCTCTTATAGAATGTAAAGGCAAACATCCATGACACGTAAAATCTAACTCACTTATACAGGGACTACTAGAACTAAAACATGTATGAAAGTATGAAAGAATGAATAAAACACAAGATCATTTTCCAGTATGGTAGGATTTTGGTCTTTTAATTATAAACATTTAGATCATTCACATTATATAAAAAAATGCATACAACACTATGTGCCACTGATTGATCAGTCAGTTTTTGTAGTGTGCTGATCACTGGCATATGTGTGTGATTGATTATTCTTGCTGGTCGTGGTCCCTCTTATCGTTTTGTGTAGCTATGTACAGTTTGTACATTCGCTTTGCTAAAACATCAGCTTCCTCCACCCCCTCACAGCTTCTCTTCCAACTCTGTGGAATGGACCCGATGCCATAATGTGCCCCGGCAATTGCCCCTGCCATGCTAGCGATAGTGTCTGTGTCCCCACCCAGAGTCAAGCTGTAGGCTATTGTCCTCTCCAGACCTCCGAATCGCTCTGGTAGACCATCCCTTGGCTCCAAACAATGCAGGAAACAGAAGATGGCAGTGGGCACAGATTCAAGGGCATAATTACCATTCCCTAACAAAGAACAGCAAATAAAACCAGGTAAAATACAGGCCTCTGTTTCAGTGTGGCAGAGTGACATTGTGGAAAAGAAACATATAAACACTAACCCAGTTCAGATATGACCTCCTCAACGCTCACACTGTTTCTCTCTATGAGATCTTTCACTTTCTGCAACCGTGTGCAATACGGTAACTCTGCTAAATTTAGTCTGCGGAATAAAACAGCACAATGTGTATCAGCATTCAATGTATTGAGTCTTGGCATATTCTACATGCATTGCTCTGCTTTTTGATTGGCTCACTTACGCTTTAGCCTCACACTGGGCTGTCTCTTCTTTTTCCACTTGTTTCATTTCTGAGATCAGTCTGTTTATAAAATCATTTGGCAAAGCCAAACCCCCATGAACGGACAGATGGACAGCAAGGGCATGCAAGATTGCCCCATTGTAGCCCAAAGAGCAGGAGTGTGTTAGCATCGCGCCAAGCCGTGAAAACTGGCAAAATTAAATGGAAGGACAGAATGTTAGCGTTGGACTTCCCAAATTATGCATAATTTTATGCACAATGTCTTACCTTTCGCACATCAGCTGGACGTCTGAAGGCCAGGGCAAAAGGCGCAGCTCTCTTCGCACCTCCATTCCCGAAAGAACCACTGCCACAAAACTGAGAGCGTGCTGGTTCAAACACATCCCTCAGACGGGGCGATGCAAGCTTCCGCAACACAATCTGCACATCTGCGCCGTAACCGCGTCCTGGTTCATGGTTATACTCTTTTGCGAATCTGAAACGAGTTCAGCAAAACAAAGGAAAAAGATCTGAGACAACAGCAAATTCCTGCTGGTAACAAGGACAACTTAACGCATAAATATCCAAAGGTAACCAACCTTCGAGCCATGTCCTGTTCATCAAACTCTGCCCTGGTAAGCAGTGAATCTGCAACACATCGCGTCATGGCTGTATCATCACTGTACTTAAGAATTTCTGCCGGGAAAATCATAGTATATTATAAATCTCTTTTAACAGCAACACTCAGGCGCAAAACTCATGACATGCAAAGACAATTGCTCGAATTTAAGTATAGCTTATATGGTCTTGATCCTATAATACCATACGTGATCTTAAATATTAAATATCAAGTCTCGTGTGGGCTGTATTCGTTTAACAATGCATTTACCATCGCCCCATGTTTCATCTTCCAATTGACTGAGATGCTTAAGAACTTTTTCCAAAGAGACATCCAAAGTGCCTTCAAACTCGCCGCCGATACAATCTCCCAAAACAGCGCCGACCAAAGCGCCGCGGAACTTAGGCTGCAATACTTGCGCTTCACTCGTCGCAGCTGACATTTCTTCTACCGTATCACCGTATCGTATCGTGGTCCAAAACTTCACGTCAAAAGATCGAGTAAAACGACACCAGAAGAAACGGATCGTTTTTAAAACGTGTCGATTCCCGTGCGTGCTTTCTGTTTTCTTTTTAGTGTAGGAATGTCGTCCTTGTGTGTCGTCATCCGCTTCTTACCACAGGTTTTAAATAAACTTTTTCTTTGCTGTTTTATCACGCGAACATTATCTTGCCTTTTATTTCTCTTTACTTATTTGAAATGCATTTGAAATAGACATTACTTATTACTTATGTTTGCAGGACGTTTTCTCTGAATTATGACACTGAAGTATTACTGCGATGACACAAACTACTGACCAGCGGCGAGTATGTCAAGTGATGTTTCGACACCATCATAAAATCTGAAAAGGACCATTAGAGACCAAACTTTCACATCTATCGAGTTATTTTTGTAGTTTTAATTTTGTAGTAGATCATATACTAATTATAAAGGCACGTGTTACATCACATCCTACAGAGACTGTTGATTGATTTTTAAATTCTACACAGTATAAATTGATTTTGTGTATTTTAAATAATACATAAAATGTTATACTTTGTTCTAAAGCTTTTTTCTTGCTGTTAACAAGCATCATTCCGTCTATCATCACATCAGCTCAAGAAAAGCAGTAAACGCCCACTGCTAAAAGCCTGACTTACCGGTTTCTCTGAACATAGCAGCTGTAAACAAGTGACTGCAGTGAACATTTTTAAAAGTAAGACAACTCAAAAGATCTGGTTTAATGTTCTTTTAAATTCCTGTTGCAGTATGACAGATGTAATAGTAAATTTAACACAACAACTTTTGTTGTTGGTGCTTTTCCATCTCTTCCATTAAAAGCACTTTCAGTGAAATGGTATGTTTGGTACACAACAGCGCCACCTACAGAACAACAGATAAAGAGCAACTTCTAGTTAGTGTGAAGTCAAGACATCTTAATAAAAATGCATGTTGCACAGTGTAAATAAGCCCACAGGTTACAGTAACCTGTTGTTTTATTTCTTGAATCTTGCTTTCGTCACTTTCCAGACTGCATCCATGTTTTTTTAACAGTCCTTCAATGTGCCTTGTTGACAAAAAGATTAAAATAAACATTTTTACAGCTTTGCTTTCAAAAACGAATGTGGCAAAATCCGATGTAAACACACACACCTGTGAACCTCAGTGTTGGGTTCCAGTGCGTAACGCTCCTGTAGGAAATGTTGTAATTTTGGGCCCTTTGCTTTTAAAGTGCCCAGGGCCTCACAGGCAGCAATACGCACCCTGGGCTCCTTCTCCAGGTGTACAGCCCACATCAACAACTCCTGGAGACTCGAGCTTATGCAACCAATTTTTCCTAAAGCTTTATTTACATAACAATAATTCCTCAGTAAATACTATTGAAAATAGTAATAGATAGTATAGCTTTAGAAAAATCTAAATGCTACTAAGTCATATGAACTACCATTGTGCTTTTTTGTAATTTCTTGAGCTTGGCAGCCTTATGGGTTCCACTTTTGGTAAATTCTTGATCTCTTTAAGAGATTAAGTAATATAGTGCAACAGAACTGAACAGAAAACCCTTTTATTGCCACATTTTTTTGAGCTTACCATGAATCGCTTCCACTTTCACCTCCCATAATGGGTCGTTCTCCATCAAGTAAACGAGCTGATCCAGGACCTGTGAACATGTTTTATTATCCATGAAATGAAAGCGGTCACTCAAGTGAACCCTTGCAATTTCTTCTCCACAATCATTGCATTTTTCCTTGCATACTTTTGTATTTTACACAAAGCAAAGCTCCTTTAAATTCCTCACCATCTGGTCATCAATCATTAGAAATGCTGCAGTCATGCAGGCCTGTCTGCGCACAGCCACAAACTCATCATTAAAACACTGCAGGAAAGTGGGCAGTAGATTGGGTGTCATTATATTAAGCTGACCAATGAAGATGAGCGCTTCAAGCCGCTGAGCAGTTGGACCCTCCTCAAGTTTCACCCTACAAGCACATTATTTGTGTGTTAAGAATGAACTGAATAAATACAGAAGCCACTGTATATAATAAAGCACAGTGTACAGCATTTTGCCTATAGCTCAGACTGGTCTGCTGGATCGAGTCAATAACCTTAATATGTTGTACAGATCTCTGCCCACATCCAGTTTACTCAGAGCTTGAGCTGCAGCCTGACGAACATCACAGCTCCAGTCATTCCACATCATATGAATCAGTTTGTTGCAAAGATCCTGCATAAAAGAATTCTAGAATGTTCAGCTTATTAATGGACTATATACACAACAAATGATTATATGAAAGTCTTAAAGGAATAGTTCATTAATCTTTTAAACAATGAAAGTGACAGGCGACCACAGACGTCTCTGGTCCCCTTCAACTTTCATTGTATTGTACTGCTTGAAATTCCTGGACATACATTTCTCCTTTTGTGATACACAAAACAAAGAAATACTGGTACTGGTTTGGATCAACCTGAAGGTCATTTTTAAAAGAACTATCCCTTTAAAAAATTATATCATAATACCTTATTGATTGGACCTCTGAGCTGTGAGATGCTTTTACAGGCCTGAATGCGAATTCTGCAATTAGCGTTGTTCAATTCTTCAGCCAGGAGAGAGCGCACTAGTGTCTGTTTGGGATTTGTTAAAATTATAAATCACAGATTTCACGTAAATAAGACAAACCAGTTTACACTAACACAAGGTCTGCACACAGGTCATAAAAATACCATCTTTAGTTTCTCCATAAACACAAACCCGGGTCACTCACAGTGTTCCTGCTAATGCTGCAGAGTAGAGTCAAGGACTTCTTCTGATCTGAAGGAGAATCGCTGAGGAAGTGCTGGGACAGAAGTCTCTGAATGACAGCTTGACTTCTATCACCGTCTATTGCCAGACACTGTGCAGCCACCCAGCTGTCAGCATCTGTGCCTGAAGGATCTGAGTCACAACAGACATTGACAATCAATTTGAGTGAGGTTCTGAGTAGGACAGATTTCTTTGCCTGTGACATTAGTGTTTGTTATTTAACTCGAAATTACACACCTTGTTTTATTGCACTTTGTAGAATGTATTTGGCTTGTGAGTTAGATGTCCTCATGGCATACTGGCATACTGCAGCAGCCATCTGAACTCTCCTCACTGGGTCATCGAGAGCTGAGACGATGAGATCCTGCAGTTCCTGAGGTACTGCATGCATATTCCATCCCTCACATTGAGCTGACCACAACAAATTGAACAAGGCTTTGTGATGTGGTGCCAGAATCATAGTAGTGAATAAATAAAATAGGGCTACATCAGTAATAGCTAGTCAAATTCATTGTTTTTTCAAATTCATTATGTTCTATTATATTGCATTACATTGCATTATATTGTTTGCATGCTTTAGAAAAAGCTGACTTCTTCGCTGACAGATTAACCTGCTTTGCCTGGGTCAGGATTCTGTTGTGGTCCATTAACTGCTCCTGATGCACAAGTTATGATGGCCTCCAGCCGCACGGGATAATCAGGATCAATAAGAGCCCTTTTTAGGCCCCCAATGGTCACACTCTGCCTGGGCAACTCTAGATGAAAGACAACCATTCTTCAAAATGTGCTTCCACAAGTGCAATAGTAATTAAATTAATACAGAAATTCAAAGTATTCATTTTTAGACCAAACACATTCTATCTCTTCATACTCGGAACCAAGACATTTTTGTGTCTGTTTCACAATAAATGACACCAAATCTTAATAAACTAATGAATGGTTTGAAATTTAGAACTTTTAAAATAAACATCTACTGATGTTCAGAAATCTCCTCCACTTCTCCACTGCATAGCGAAGAGAGGAAAGATCTGTCACAGGCTTGTAGTGCAGCAGCTGTCTGGTGTCCTCCTGTCTGCTCAACTCAGGAGGTCTGGGGTCACCCAGCTCTGAGACATATTCTGACAGATCCACCTGTCCTCGTCTCACAGTGCTGCCTTCACCTGCAGGAGGAAGAGCTGCAAATATAACTCTGACAACCTACTTGTTTGGTTACACAAATAGCCTTGCAGATCTTGTTTGCTGCTATTCCTTTATTATACAGCCCAGCTCATTCTTTACAGAAAAACATTTGCGAAGAAATTCATACGTACTGTCGGCACAGTTTTTATTTATTAACCAATTAACTAATTTTAAGCATTTAAACATCTTTAAATTTAAAGGTAATACAAGCTTTGTACCAGTAGAGTGCTTTTTGGCAAACCCTTGAAACTTGTGAGACAATCTTTCATAAACACTAATAATGTACTTGAACTCTACTGTACTTGAATATATTGATACATATTTAAGCCCACCTGTGATGGTCTTTCTGTGATGGCTGCTGTTGCATGGATTCTGGATGTCTTGCAGACGTGAGGCCTGTGGGATCTCACTGTACTTGACATCCACATTGGTTGCTGTTTTATTTAAGCTGTTCTGCACATTCATGCTCACTGGAGATGACACACAACCTAGAACTCTGTGCAGGTTCATTAGGAACACCAGAGAGAAAAAGAAATGCAAGTAAGTACTGATTAACTAAAATGTCCAGTAAGTGTACAGTAATTATGTACAGTGTTCTATATAGAAATGTTTTTGATAATAACGTACCTGTGTTGTTTCCTCAGTGGCAACAACGGCTCAGACCTACTTTGGCACTGTTGGGGAATCTGCTGGTTGATAAAACACTGTTCTCTAGTCTTGCCAAGTTTCTTCTGTGCTAACTCCTGCCACCTGCTGTTCCTGCTCCGGGCTTTCCAGTCCTCTGTAGAAGGTTTCTTTAGGCTGGTGTGCTCATTTAGGATCCTAATCTGCCCCATCCTTCCAAAGGTATCACACTCATTGCTTTGATCACTGTGAATTTTAAAAAACGCCTCAGAGTTCACAGTAGGTGGTTTTTGAGTTAAAGGATTTCTGTTGCAATGTATTTCTTTGTTCTTCTGTTTCCTTATCTCTTTTAATGTGGTATCTGGTGC
>JAZGTK010021519.1:0-10587 GCA_036877625.1 Ambastaia sidthimunki
GGACTCTTGTTTTTTTTATATTGATGTAATTTAAATGAAACATACGAAAACATTTGCCTTTGACCCTGGCTGCTTATTTTTTAACCCCACTTTACATCCAAGTCTGTCTTTCACTCTGCATGACAGCAGCATTATTTTGTCATTCTGACCGAGTCTGTGACCCGGGGCACATCAGGTAAACAGTTTCACACGCTCAACAGCTACATAACGGCTATAGATTTCACCTGGTCATGAAAGAATGAATGATAAAATCCTGTGTTGCCGGCTGTCTGACCCCTAATCTGAAGGCATTAAAAGGCCAGTGGAATGAAAGACGTGTTTTAGGGGTCATTTAACAAACGGCAAGCCGCCCGGCCACATGAAAGGCAAGCGAGTGAATCCCAGGCGACCACCACTATCATCACTAACTGCTGATCTGTCAGAGCGGGTCTGAACCCACACCCCTCATGACGCGTCTGGAATGTGGGCTATGTGGAGCAGGGGGGATGTGGGAGAGGGGGGTGGGGTCAAGTTGCATTGGAGGGCGTTTACCTGCAGGGAAATGGGAATCAGTTGCAGACAACACTTAATGTGGTCTTGGCCTAGAGCTCCATCAGATGCTGATACACAAACAGAAGTGGTGGGTGTTTTGTTTGCACACCTACACTGATTCAATAAGCAGCATTTGTTAACATACACATTTTGACCTTACTATCTCATTTTTTTATGTTTGTCACTATAAATTGTGCCTTTGTGTCCAGGGTTTTGGGGGTGGGACCTTTAAACATGCAAAACCATCATCATAAATTAGTCACAGTACGTCTCGTGCAGAAAGTGCCTGGCTGGCAGCTTTTCAAAGAAACAGCTTCACTTCTGTGCAAGCATGCAAATTCATCTTATGCCTCAGACCCTGATCGAAAGTCCAATATAAAAAAAGCCCCATAAATCCCAGACTGAGGTGCCTAAAACAGAGTGAGAGTGAGTCTAGTATATTGAAGACTGCTGCTGTAGAGCATCTAAATGAAATGTTCTCTCACAGTGTGTACTGAGTCATGGTTCTGCAGGAACCCAATGCTAGCACCTGATTAAGCAGAACCGGCGCCGGTCGCTCTTACAAACGAAACAAGGCATCGCTTTCTCTTGCTCTGTTTGTCTGTGAAACATTTCTCCCACTCGGCCGTGTTTCCCTGAAACTGACAGACCTGAGCAAATGGGACATGAAATAGACGAGTCAGCAATCTTTAACAAAACAATCTCAAAGTAAAGCTTTGCATGGACAGAATCCACTGCTGTAAGTTGACAGTAAATCTGAGAGTTATATACTGTGTGGTGTTAACCGTCTGCAGTGCTAACAATCCGTTTAATAGCATAAGGTAGAAAAACACAAGATAAAGTCTGTTTTTTAAAAGCCTGGTCTCAAAACTTTCAAAGTTCAGGTGCTGTTGTTTTCACTCAACATGCTGTCAGCTGAGGGGGTCTACTAAAATAAACCCGCTCCCAGCAGTTTTACATCACTGGATTTCAACAATTTTCTTATTATAAAAGACTAATTTTGCGTGACATTTACATCCCTTTAAAATCTACAAGTAGAAACTATAAAAAAATAAGGTTCTTATGGGTTAATTGTATAACAACAAGCAATGTGGAACCTGTTTTAAAGCTAGCCAGACTTAAAACTATATAAATGTACTTCCATTAGTTAACTAAATAAAACAAGTAGCATTTATTTTAAAGACAGCCCAACACATTTTTCACACAATAGAAAAACCACATTGCTCAAATTTAAAATAAATGTTATGAACTAAATCTGTCAATTCTCTGTTAGACGTCTTTGCAATGTTAGACAGTATTTCAGAAATGGTTCAGGAAAATGGGTCTAGTGACTGATTGAAAAATAGGTATCCAAATGTTTTAGAATACTTTAGGGTCACTCTTGCTAATCTTAACCCTAAATACAATGTGACACTGCTGAAAGCAATAGACAATCCTTCTCACACCAAACAGAATTTTCTCAATAACTTACAACACATCTAGGTTCTCATTATCAACCTGTTATCCGCTTCAGCTGGTTTGTGTGACCAAAACATCCAGGCCAAGATTATATCCACTTCAGTGAAACTGTGCTGAAAATCTCTCTAAGGGAAATTTCAAAGGTGGCGTACACACGTTGTACATATGCAGTGACTAGAGCGACTAGGAACCATCTGTACAGGAGTTGAATACATGAATAATACTTTGAGACTCAAAACCTCAAGGCAGTAATTTTATACTGAAGCCATTAGTGTGTGGTGGAAAAATAGCAGTTCTGTTTCCACAGGGCCTCTCCTGCACTGTCCCGTAAACACTGCGATTATCATAAAGACAAAGGGATGTTTGAGATATTCTGAAGAGAAAAGTTCTGGTTACCCCACAGGGAATTCTTCAGATAGTGTTTGGTTCTAAAGTAAGTCCCGGCTTGGGATTCAGGAATAATTAGGAGCGTTGTTTTGGAACAAGAACATGGAGTTGACAAAAGAGGATAGTCTATGTCTGCTGATCCAAACTTTGGATTCACTGAGTTTGTAAACAAGATATTTTTCAGCCACTGAATTTTAGCAGCCATCGTTCCAGAGCTGAAAGTAGATCATGGTAATCAAGTTTTAACAGGTTTCTGGAGTGATTTTTATGCAGAAGGCATTATAGTAGAAGGCTCCTTTAAAAACTTCCTTCCTTTGGCTCATTTTAAGAGTCCATTGTCTCTCTGAAGGTCCAAAGAACTGGATTCACGATTCCTCCATTCAGTCTCAAATTTAAAGAACCCAGTGCTGCAGACAGATAACTGACAGGGGTGGGAAGGGGGTCATCAGGGGGAGTTGGCTTCTGAAGTGGGCCATCATGAGGGGCTAATTTGACAGAAATGTGTAGAGGAAGACTGATGATTGCTGAGCATGTGGTAGAAAAACAAAGAGGGAGGGGCTGATGGATGAAGGAGGGGTGGGAGAGGTAAATGGACTGCCCTAGTAGACAGCATCATGGATGAAGTAACGCATGAACTGAGTATACTGAAGTATTTGGGTGGTCTGTCAGCCACATCCATGAGATGGGGGTCTCTCTCTATGTGGAGGTATGTGCTTAAGCATGTAGTAGACTTCAATTATTAAAATACATGCCTTTCTGAGAAACAAGGGTCCTTGTGTTTGGAACAGGTCCGACGTGACCAGAATTGTATTCATTAAGAATATTGATCAGTGTATTTGCACCTACTCATCTGTATTCTCTCAGATTCCTACCAATAAGACTAATGAGATGCTTTAACATTCAATAACAAACACCTTGCCTTGTGTTAAGAGCCTCTTGAACACTAACGTTAACACTCAAACATTTGACGTATACACACATAAGCAAATTTACATCTTAACAGCCTAAACAGTTATGGGGAGCTGCCTATCTTAGCTAGTCTCTCAGTCTGGTATTTAACTCTATTGCTGGTCTTCAAGCCTGTCCAGCTGATAAGCATCCAAAAGTCCCCCTCCCAAAAACAGATCATCTAACCACCTTTAGGCTGGTTAAGACTGTTTAATTTGAGCAGGGAAAGAGGTTAGCTCACAGCATCTGGTTGTAGACCATGTCCAGCATTTTCCATCTTTCCAATTAGTTTAGGATTATATAGCAGTGAAATTTCAATCTTTTAATGGGTCTAATATTCCCTCTAAATCCACTTACTGAAAACCTGAAGGCAGCAGCACTGTTTGGTTGAATGTTTTATGAGAGCAGCTGGGAAGTTCAGGTCAAATCTACAGTTGGATGGTGCTGCTGCACAGACGATGTAATATTCCATATTTATCCCAGAAAGGCAGGGGATAAATGATGGTCATTGTCTGGACGGAGCTCCCTGTCATTCCACAGTCATGCTAATGGCTCTAATCTGACAGTGGGCTCTGGCTGTCGGCTCTTTGCTCCCTGCCTTTTCTTCAACAACACCCCCCAACCCTTTCACATTCCTGTCCCCCGTGTCATCCGCAAGGAACGGGCTGTATTACATGCCTGTTTGTTCCCTTTGTTGTACAAACTTCCCAGCTATTAGGGTCCAAGTTGGGAGGGGCAGTGGTTTGGGGGGTTAAAGACTAAGAAGAGAGGGTATTGTGAGGAGGAGGGAGGTGGGTTTCTGCCTGAGACCACTAAGCTCAAATGCTGGCCACTCTACCCCTGCTGATCACTAGCCATTGTTTCTGATCAATCAGGAATTTGCTCATGCAAAGCTCTCTTTGACTAAAAAACATGTGTGCTGCAGTCTGGCAGTGGAAGGCAGGGAAACCACAGACCATTGGTTTTGAGTTACTTAAAATGACAGCAGAGATTTTGCTTAGACTCACTCTGTCAGTAGAGCGATGAAACCTACAGGTTTTTAGCCACCTAGTGCTGCCATAGACACCTGCAGGTGTGTGCAGTGTGGCGGCAGCCTCCTTATTATGCTAGCAGCCGGAGCAATTGAGCTGAAAATTGGTACGCCAAGACAGTCTAAAGCTATGTGGGTCGAGCGGGGATGAGAGTGAATCAGCTTAAAATACCAAGGTAATCCACTCTGACAGGCCCAAACGCAAATGGAATTTAACGCCACATGGGTGCTTCAGGAACCCGTAGCTATGCAGGATTGTTTTCATCTTTTTTGGCCCATCAGTCCGGTAAATAATGGAGAGGGCCGGTAAGAGTTCAGATGTATCACCTCTGAGGTGAGGGGGTCATAATGGCTGCTAATATGTGCACCAGGAAATTCACATCGCGAAAAGTATCACAATGACATCTTGGTATTTGCGAATGGATCAGTTTCTGTCTGGCAAATTTAATGCTGGCACAAAGTTGGTCTTAGGACTTACCACTCAGTGTTTAATTACCGACTGGTAAAGTTTAAAGTTTAAACCAAGGATTAGAAGCCCCAGTGAGAGGATTAGTCAAAAATACCAGTCTGGGTTTTTGGAATAGGTTCAAAACTTCTTCTCGATGTGGAAAGGTGTTATTTCAGGCAATCAGATATGGGTGGACAGTTCCTACAGATGTTGTTGTGTGACTGGACTGCAAATCTCATGGTTGCCATGTGAAAAAGGCATTTTTCAGGCAGATTCCTGACATAAGGAATGCCTGACAGCTTAATTTATCAATCGGCTAGATGGACAGTGCTCCCTAAAGACTGAATGCCTCAAATTCACCTAGAATTTTAATCAACCTGACTGCTTTTGCACTTTTTACCTGTGGGAACAGAATTCGGTTGTTGTGGTTTGCCTTAGAAAGACGCTTCAGCCGAGAAAACACTTGCCAGCTGAAAGCTGATACAAGAGCATAAAAATGGGTGGAAATAGTTTTAAAGGGGGCAGCAGGAGCACAAAGTGTTCTCTAATTTCAGTCTAATTTTCCTCGAGAGGTAAATGACAGGTTAAGTCGAATGTCTCCCCTTAATATTATAATATGTCCTGACGTTTCCTCTGCTGTGTTCTTGTGAAAATATCAAGCAGATTAACATTTCTGATTGGAGTGCCAAGAATCGCTACAGGAGTCACACTGGGGACTTAATTTTTGTACCGCAATGACAGCATAAATGATCCCTCTGCTTATAATTACATACCGGCAACTTCTGGAACACGCTCAGGCCAAGTGAAAATTAGTCACAGTTCAACAGATGTCTGTGATTTCTGTAAAAAGGATATAAAGTTAAGTAAAGGTTTTTAAGTCAGCTTCTAACCCAACATAAACATTCTGTCCAACAAAAGCCCTGAAGCAGAGAGATGCTATGCAAAGCCAACATTCCCGAGAGCGGATCTTTCTGGGGTTTGTCCCGACTGACAAATCACACACATTAGACGGTGGCCGTTTGGGAATGTGTACCAGGGCTGTGCTGAGTGCTCCAGATTTAAAAAAGAATGAATTCCATTGATTCACTGGACCATGAATAGACTTCAGAGAGTTTTACCCCCACCACAGTCGCCAAGCCCCCCAACTTCCCTTTGAGCAAAGCAGCCCCTCTTCCAGCACCTTCAGTCCAGTCAGTTTTTTATCACTTACCATAAAGTCACTATTTTGCATAACTAATGCATATGGAAATGGAAATGTCTGTTATACCTAAACTGACAGAGCAAACGCTAACTGACACAACCAGTGAAGAATATTAAAACTGAATGATAAATAGAGACTTTATATGTGGCTAGAATTGATCTAAATGCATGAATTTATGTTTTTGAGCGCATGAAGGCAGAGCAAGAGCGCCAACTGTGAGCTCTGAGACGTTTGTAAGCTGCATTTTAAACATGGGGATTAGAAGAAAAAAGAAAAATGGAAAACTGGATTATGGCATCTTGCATCAGTGTTGAGTGTATGTAATTGTCACACATACAGCATCCTAAGAAATGAAGAGGGAGCTGTGGCTCTCGAGAGGTGATGTTTTACAATATGGCTGGCCAACACATTGTGTTGCTATGTGCATATAATTTAAGACAGTAAAAATTTTGAGGAAGACAGTAAAAATTTTGACTTTTGGGTATGAAATAGTGACCAATCAACATTTAGCCATTCATCACCATTCATTTAGAAACAGTACACAGCACTCTGAAATACTTAATTCTGATTGGTCAGTCAGGCCTATTCAGGGTCTGTTATCCCCCAATATCAAGTGCAAAAATTAATAACACAACAGTCATACTAATATATCACTCCACTGTCACTTTTCTTATGCCAGATTTGAACTATAACAAATGAGTTAATAAAATATTACAAATCAATGTTTAATGTCCAATTATTTACTCATGTGTGAGTAGCTGTGTAATAAACATGATGATATGAATCCAGTCAGTTGTTATTGCTGGATGTACAGTACATAAAATATGACTTCACTGTACTGTAAAACTCAATGAGCAAGAATTCTACTGTATTACTTACAATGAATATATGAAACATTGAAACTCAAGCCCTGAATCTGAAAACAACCAAGTCAAACAAATCTATTGTATGTAAGTACAGCAGCCGGCAAAAGCCTCCGACCGACAGCTCATTATCTGCACAGACCCTGCATTATTTTTCACTAAAGACATTCCCGCCCGCATCACCCCAAACAACCATCAGAACCGGCCTGTCTGGATCCGTGAAGCACCACGTGATTCAGGCAAATTATGCAATTCTCATTAAGGTCTGGAGTTATGGGCCAGCCAGACCCCGAGTCCTCTGTCTCAATTAATGGCAACGGCGGCCACAATGAGAACAAATCACCTGGGCTCTCCAGACGGCCGGCTTCCATCTCCGGAGAGTCGGACAGATTCACTCACAGACATCTGGTCCATTTACAAATTGGAAAATGCAATTTAAGGACAAAAAAAGAAGAGAAGCATCAAGCAAGAACTTCTCCAGATTCTCTGCTACACACGTCTGTGTCTGGCCCATAATTAATATTGTTTACCAGAAGAGAGACACAGCACAAACCATCTGAAACTTTATAAAAGACAAGCCTGTTAATTGGCACTTAGAGCAAAATTTTGCTTTTTTTAATTAAATGTTTGCCATTTCAGTTATTTATTCCCTGTGTAACAGAGCTCCTTCCAAAGAGTTGGCTTTATTCTTAGAGTAAATAAAAACAGTCTTCCACATAAAGCTGGGCTATAAAGTTTTAAATTAATCAGGCTCTGGAGATGAGACCATCTGTAACATCATCATTTAGTTTTTGTACATTTACCCAATAAGCTGTCAGTGCACTTTTTGTGGATGCTCATTTTTGTTCCCTCGTGTGTATCGTGCTTTACACAGATAGGAATGTGTAAGATTAGTTGTTTTAAGGTTGTGGAACGAGCCGGGTTAGTTAGAAATCATCCGGGAATCAAACGCTGCAGCAGCAGTGAACATTTTCTCAGCTTGGGTTGTTTGACGGAGCGCCACTTACGGAAAGTCCTTGTGACGCACTGTTTGTATGGATTCACATCATGTGTGTAGTCACCCCTCTACTGGATTCCATATACTGTATGATATTCTTGGTTAATACAGTATTCCAGCCACGCCAAAATACTCAACATAATAATGACTACGATGGAAAAAAACTTTATTCAATGTCAACTTTAGCCCTGTGCTCTACCAGCTGAGCTACAAGAACAACTGATATAAGTTGATAATATGTTGTAATGTTGGTTTACTCTTGTTTATTTGGTCATGGGATAATCAGTGAAGCAAACACACAACAACACTCACTGCTCATGTCTGCAGGCTGCGCATGTTAGTCTATTGATCGTCTGAGCTTCTGGAACAAAAATAGAAATACTCTCGCAGTCCTAATGTGTTTGTTGAGGAATGTGAGATAAAGATTGAATTCTGTAAGCAGTGAACTGTTCTGATAGGATGTTGGTATGTCATAGTGGTTTTTGGCTTAATCGCAAGATAAAGAATGAAGCTCTTTGCATTTCTCACCGTCATCACGCTGCAAGAATTGAGTCTCGTGGGAGGATTACGCTGCTTCCCATAATGACTGTGTGTAATAATTAATGGGATTAGAAGATTACACAGCGCCTTTCCAATCTGCACCCAGGGCCGTACCACCCGCACCGTGTTTGCACTTATCTGATGACACGAGTCCTTACAAACTCAATGCTAACACTGGAAATGAGGTGTGTGTGGATGTCATTGAGCAGATGACCACTCCACTGAAACAACAGTCATAATAAATCACTGGTATTGGGGCAGTTTGTTTAACTAGTGAAGTATAATGCTGTGCAATGCTGGAAAAATGGTTTGATAAATTGCAAGCAGTAAACTGATTGTTAAACTGTTTACTCTAATTGTCAATTTGTAAAAGCATCTGCCAAATAAATAGATGTTAATATTTCATCAACACAGCAACATGAAAATACAAACAGCACTGCAAAAGTTGTAACTTGTGTTTATGTAACAGCAACTGCAAAAAAAACACTTTATTTGACAGTTTCTCTGTTGCATGTACTTTCTATGATAATAACAATAATTTATGAATAAAAACATGCAAATAACCCTAAACCAAACAATAACTGTCTTAATTTAAATGAATCATTTTAATTGAACTGAATTAACGTTTAGTTTGTTGTCACTGCTGCAATTCTGTTTTCTTTATGAACAAAATAATTTCTGTATCTCCTGCGTGAGGACCTGTAGTAAGTATTTTTTCATAGTTGTGTTTTGGTAGCTTATCCAGTCCAGGTTAAGAACCTAGTTTGTTATTGAGGTCTGGGAATATTTTTGTGGATGCCAAAAGTAATCAAATAACACTGATTTTCCATGCAAACATGGTTAAATTGAAATAAACATTTTTGCTATTCTTGATTATTTTTAATTAACAGAGAACTTTCTAATGTAAACCAAAGAGAATATGTCAGAAAACTGTGTTGCACAGGCTAACAGGCAGAGAGAGGGGGGGCAGAAGTCTGTCTGAAAGCACAGATGTATCTCCTGATGAACAGAGCTCAGTGGGGATTACCTCCTCACATTCTGTAACTTCCACACACATAAAAGCAACGCGTCATTGTTGCTATTCTAATGTTATGCAGGGAAAGAAATCAAAGGATGCCGGCTGCTCTGTGGATGGGATGGAATGTGACAATGCTAATTATTGCGTGTAAGGCTACACAAACCACAATTCCACCTGATAATGGACCTCTTTTCCCTTTCAAAAACTCCTGCTAGACTCGCTAGTGTGAAATCATTCCCATATTGCTTTTGTCGGGTACTTCAATAACCTCTTTTTACTTTGTTTTGGAGGGAAAATTTTGTTAAAGTAACATAAGACACAATAAAAGTGTGCTATAAAAAGCTTAACCCTAACACTAACCATAGTTTTACTACAGTTTACACCAAAACACTATGGTTACTATAATTAACCCATGGTAAGCACAAATTAACCATGATTTTGCATAGTTTTACCATGGTTTTATATAAATTGAAATCATGGTTACTACACTTTTACTGTAGTAAAACCATGGCTACTTTTTGACAGGGAATACATAAATGTCTCTGGGAAAGATCATTTATAGTCTGGCACACTTGCTTCAAATTTCTTGTCATGTTGTCATCAGGGTATATACACTAATTTATTGATATTTAATGGTCTTTCGAAGTAAATAAAGGTCAAACTAGCAAAAATAAACGTTTTTTAGCCCTAAGGTGTTAAATATTGATATGTTTTTAATGTGTTGATATTTTGCTAAGCACAGTATCTCTTTAAGCAGGTACATTCACATGTAAGGCTTAACATTTATTAATAACATAGCTCAGCATTACATAACACAGTAGCTTTGGAGGTAACAAACTACTTTTCTTCAGCAAACTAGTTTTTGTGTATATTATTGGGTATCTTGACTAGTTTTGCTGCCTGTAATTGTGAGAAGTTACAGTTTCAAAGTATCTTCCCCAACACTGATTAAAGGTATTTCTGTATAAAAGGAGTTTACAAAACAGTAGGAAAACCACAGAGACATTCTGAGAAGAAAAGCAAAAGAGCAAGAGAAAGGCCAAATGAAAGACATAAACACTCATCTGAAAGAAAACAAACGTTTTTTGAAGGCTTCACAGTGGGAATATACAGACAGATACAGTCAGAACACATCAATGGAGGCATGCATTCAAAGAGCAGCAAAC
>JAZGTK010021521.1:0-10586 GCA_036877625.1 Ambastaia sidthimunki
CTCTGGAGTGCCCTCCTAACCTGCAAATTGCTCACAGACAATCAGGCAGGATTAGGATCCCAGAAATGTTCCATGTTCTGGATTCGCCACAATTCAGCCTGAGCCTGCAAACCAGATTCTTATCAATTAGGCAACAAATATACCCAGCGTGCTTAAATTTATTACAAGCGTGATTTAAGATTGCGTGACTGCAGACAGAGAAGCTACAAATGACTTAAAATGAGAACAGCAGTGCAGGTAATAAAAAAGACATTTCAGAGCACATTTCCACCTGGAGATATTCAAAATATGACATTTTTACAACTGACTACATTTGTTTTATTTTAATAAACCAGAAAAAGAAAAAAGGAATATCAAAAGCATGGGATAAACATTTAATCCACTGAGTGTGCTACGCTTTTACCGCATTGGTCATTTTATATAATGCAAGTCAAATAGCTTTGGGATTGGACAGCTGGAAAGAACTCATCATTACCGAAGTTTAACTGACATTTGAACAAAGAGAGCTGTTGTCTGGGCAGTTCTTCCCAGGACAGAGTAAGTGACAGGCTCAATTGCCCTCCTACGCAGGGTGGAGTCTCTCATGCAGGGTGACTCATGCATACACAAACTTAATACATGCATACACATACACACACATGCCTGCTTTCCAGTAGATTTCCTATTCAGGGAGTTACAGGTGAAAGTGTTTCACGAAGGTCTGGCTGTCTGGCTGTCTGAAGTCCCCGATAGGGAGTGTGTGAGCAAACTTTGTTTTCACTTGCTGTCCGGGCAACCAGCCAGAGCAAATAAGACTTTTATACTTTGTTTCTAGGCCTCTCCTTTGTAAGCAGGTCCTCACAGGGCTGTTAATTGTGTCATTTCCTCTTCCACACTAGGGCTCTCTGATTACTAAAAGCCATAACCTGCAGTGATGTATCCCTTTTGGAGAACGCATCTAATCAGCTAATCAGCCTTTTTTTACTTTGTCCACAGAACTTCTAGACTCCATCTAATAGTCTACCTGTGTGGCTGATGGTAGATATGCAGCAGAGAGCAAATATTGTTTTAATGCATACATTAGATGACTTGAGCCATCAGTTACACAGCCAAACAACGAGTATCGATGGATGTGGATATCTGGTATCTAGTTTCAGAGCAAGTGGGCTGTGATGGAGACTGATTGGATTAAGATGATAACGTAGACGCCAGTTACCTAGCAACACAAACAGTTAGGCCGTAAACAGAAGCTGGCCATTAAACATAAAGCATGTTGCTCATAGGTGTTATTTACCGGGGCTCTGATTTTGGTTGATAACCGGGAATGATGTAACACAAAATAATTACAGATTATCATAACACTGCGTCACACATGTAAGATTAATGCACAGGAAATATTGTAAATCAACTAGAATCAAGAGCACAGCTTTTTTTTAAAGTAAAATAAGCACCCTCTACAATAAGACCCTCTTTTTATCTAACAGCCCCAATTTTATGGGTCTTCCTCCCATTAAAATAAACTTCCTGCTTGACCTCAGATATCACTAACTTTCTGTTTCCTTTCTAATTTGCAAACACAGCCTCCTGCCTGCTCCTTTGAGGCTTGTTTTGAGGCAGAAAACATAAGTTTCCTCCCCTTGCTGGTGTTATTTAAGGAAAAGACAGCCTCTCCCTCCTCTCTCTGCTCTGGGATGGGTGTGGTTTTCAAAGACAAACTTCTGAATGATGTTTACGCCTCACTTTCAGTTCCTGAGTCTGACTAGAGGAGGAGCGTAGAGCAGAGCTTTGCTCGGGACACTTACAGTGGAGATCAGTCTCCGCATGTATGGACACTCTGCAGGGCCCGTTCCGTGCTAGCCTGGTTGTGAGGATCATCATGGCCAAAACCACTACAGTAAAAATGTTGCTTTATTTCAGCATCTGGACTTAATTGTGAGTAAATAAAACCTTCTATTTACTTTTTTATTTACTATTTTAAGTTTATTTTGGGGTACATCATCTTGATTACACACATCAAAACGGTTACAAAGAGTATAAACTTTTTTTTATTGCCAAAATTTGCCTCTGATACTATGTTTTCTTGACTTTTTGGGTTATACACTACAGACTTGAACTTTGAAGCAGGTTTATTCCCTTTGTCTTCACATTATATTGTGCCTACAACTTTTTACCTGTTAAAATGTGTGTGAACATTCGGGATGCATTAAAATACGTTTAAACAAAAGACGTACAAAATCCGTGTTTAATACGGTACAGTTTTACAACAGTTGGCCAGTGGCGCTGAAAAATCATAAACAAAGGCTTTCATCGACAAATTTTAATGGAGCTGAATATTGCATAAATCCCCTCTATGCATGAGAGAACAGAAATCCTAAATAAATAAACACAGAAGACATATTTAAATAACATTTTTTTAAGTTTAAATTTTCCATTTTTATCATAATCAATGACTAATTACTAAAAATGTTGATTTTCCGCATTTATATGCATGCAAACGAATCAGCTTTAAAGTGAATAAGCGTGAACTTGGCACTGCTTATTTATGACCTATAAGTCACAAATTACTGTTTGAATATCAGAAACTGCCGCTCATTATAATGTGGCGGGAGACGTTTATAGGGCCTGTGTTTATCGCGCTTGGACTGAGATTTTAATGCTGGAACTTGCATGTAACCGCACATATTGTGAAAAACCACAGTTCTGACATAAACTTTCACTGTAAACAGACATCAAACAAGCTTTAAAGAGAAAATACAAACTGATTTTAAAACGCATTAACAGTTTATATGTTCGAAATGCATTTATATGCCCACATTTAGACTCCCCACGCATCGAAAATGGATTTATACTTCTTTTAATAGCAGCCAGATTTTGTTGATACTCTCAACAATTTGTTTGGGCTTCATGTTTTTTACAACATAACAAAGCTGCTTCATTTTCAAAGATCAGAGATCTACCAAACATAACAGTGTGACGGGATCTTTGTTAAGATCACTAACAAAAAGACAAAACTTAACAAAATAAATACTGCTTAGATAAAAAAAATGTGTATGCTCATTGATTATTTTTCCAAGAATTGTTGTTTTGATAAAAATATAGCGAAAAAATTAACATGTATTTTATTCCAGATGCCTCCAAAACCATGATTATACCCTTATGCATGTGCTTTGTCTTGTTGCTTTTGCTTCTCAATTGGGTGCTGGCAGAGCAAGAGGAAACAAGCCATCTTTTCCACCTGACATCACTAATGTAATTAGAACAACAGTGTGGCTGAGGGTCTGTGTGCTGGGCCTATAGCTGCTCTCTCCCTCCACTCATCCACGTCAATGACTCTCAATGTACAGCCAGTGCTAATTCTATAAACTGTACTAAAGCCAGTGCAGTCTGTCGTATCTTATAAAACAATTTCTGTCAAAAACATTTTATGCAGATACACTGCACACTAATTTGTGTAGAAATGTGTGCGTAGGCCAGAAGATGGAAAAAAAAACAATTTTTTTTCTCCCCAACAACCTGAAACAAAAATTTACATTTTTTTTATTGATTCTTTTTAAAACAAGAAGGCAAAAATATTGTGTTTGCAACACAAAGTACAACATTTAAATTTTACTATTTATCCACATATTGTATTTCATTTTCCTTTTTTTAAAATTATATACTTTAACATTTTCTAAATAATGATGAATTCTATACATTAAAAAAAATCTACAAAAGCCTGAAAGTCAAAATAAATTTATTTGTAAAGCTTTGCGAGCTTTAGTTTGTTACTAACGCCATACGCTAATACCACCTTAAATGTTTTTAAGACATACATTCATGCATTCATGTTCTGTTCAATGATGTGGTCATTGAACATGCCTAGCAAAATATCTTGAGTCATGCACTTTGATTTCTGTGTCGTTTTCTGAATTTTTACTATAATTTAACCTAACAGAAAGTCAAATATAATTGTGACCTCAGCCCTGTTATCCCACAGCTACATTATGCTATACTAGATTGAGCAACTGGGGTAATCTAATAGAATTCAAGTTAAACAAAACCTCCTGTGTTGTGTTGCTACCAGTAAATGAACATGTGTATGAAAATGCCCCTTCCTGGCAGCTTACAGGCTACTAGAACAGAGCGGAGGAAAGGAAATGGCTGCATGATGCACACAAACAAATTACGAGCAGGGGGAGGGGAAATGACATCATAACGGCAGATATCTGAACAAATCAGGTTAGGATTCATTACTAATTTCCTCAACAGTGTCTGGGAAAGTAATAACATTAATGAGTAGCAAATGGAACAGACAAAACCTAAGATGTGCAAGTATGCACAATGCTGAGAGCTGATTGAAACAAAAATGAATTACAATACTGTTGTTATTCCAGACGGACAAAACATAATTGTTTTTAGAATGAGCAATATTGACATTCTCAAGTAGTTGTATCTTACAGGAAGTGCCATTATTTGAGACTCTTTCCCAATCTCTTATATGTTGAGATTTGACAAGTAAAATAACAGTGCTCAAGACGAATGCATGCAAACATAATAAATCTTCATGATGACAAGGACCTGCTAAGTGTCACAGTGATAATGTGAAAGAGAGCAGGAGACAGCAGGCAGACAGCGGGGTGAAAGGAAAAGAGGAAAATAAAGATGAAAGAGCAATTATGGGCACAGACCTGGTGTGAGAGGTTTTGTTCTCTACGACTTGTTTACAGGAAGTGTTCTAAGGTCCAACAGATGGGTGCATTCAGTGAGAGAGATTTTATTGCATTTTTCCAAGTCCAATAAAGTCCCCAAATTTTCCCTACCTTCATTTATGCGTGGGAAAGCAACGCTGAAGCTACTTGTCTAAGTGCTGCTAATCGGCAAACAGTCGGCAAGAGTACGCCAGGTTAATTAACCAAAATTGCTATCATTTTAATAATTGGTGTTCTATAGTGTTCTTTTGAGACAAAATACCTTAATAGAAAACTGTATTCTAGAATATTCCATACCCTTCCTGAGGCTTCTGTAGCCCGAGTCAAATCAAGGAACACATTATGTGGACAGAATTGCACCGTCTCAAATCAAATAGTTTTCAGGAAAATTGCACACCGTGTAACAAAACCTCGAGCGTTAGAAAGCATTTAAGTTGTCTAAGATGACGTACATTTTTTAAGGGCTGAATTAGGCTTATGCAAGCAAGCTTTCGTTTAGTCTGAGTCTGATTACGCTCGCCATTTTGTGTCCACAGAAAGTGCTCTGAGAAAATTATGGAGAATTCTCAACTCTGTTGTGTAGTAAATAATTCTAGAAGTTATTATGGCTCCTGACAGAACTGTCAGCTAAAGGCCTGTTAGATATTTAGTTAATGAAGAGTGTCTTTGAAAGTACTTTGGCAAATGCGCTCTGTCGCCGTGTGATTATTTTTCTGACGTGGTCCCTCTGGAGGAAAATGTAAACCATCCGTGAGAGACTGTGATAAATTCCTCTCAGCATGTTATTCCAGGTTTCTAAAATTACCCTTTGGTTTAATATGAAGAAACAGGCAGTAAACCGATACATATATTAAATTTACAATTGCATTAAAAATGGACGGAATGATATTGTGTTCCCTAATAACTAAATTTTGCATAATAATTTTTTCAATATTACACAAATACTTATTTTTCCAAATTTTAAAACAACAACAACATGTGGTTTATATGTATATTGTAAATCAAAACCTGACCTTTTCTGTTTCATATTAAAATGATGGTTAATGATACCGCAAATCAGTTACAGCTAAAATGGTTTGCATGAATGCTAAACAAGCATGAAGTCAAAAACAAGTATTTCAAGTACACTTCAAGTAATTGCAATATATAATATTTGTGGTAACAGAATCCTGGAAAGAAGGTGACCGTCTACAAATCAGCAAACTGCATTCTGGAGTTGTAATTAGTGATAGGCCTAATTATTTCCAGAATACAGCTATCAAAACTGAACTTCGTGCTCCATTTGCCAGAAAAAAACAATCAAATTTGAATGTCCAAAGCTTTAGGCGAATATTTAGTCACTAACTGAAACTGAATTATGCTTAGGGGTGAGTGTGTGTGTACACAGGTTTGGTTATACTTGTGAGGGCCAAATTTTTGAAAATGTCCTCACAAAACTGACTTGTGAAAACATTTTAGGTGGTCCTCACCAGGTCCTAGCGAATGTTTTACCTTAAATTTCCTTACTTTACTTTAAAAAGTTGACAACATGTTTGTGTAAGAGTTAGATTTAGGGGATAAAAAATATAATTAGCCTGTTATGAAAGCAAAGTCTGTGAGATGTCCTTCACTAATACAGTAAAACAAACCTGTGTGTATGCTTGTGTATGTGTTTAAATGTGCTGAGGGACTAAGGTTGTCATGCGGTAGGTTGCTATTATCAGTCTGCGGATGGTTCTAGGTTATCCGTGCTGAAGTCTAAATTCTATATTGTTTACTTTTTCTTCAATTTTGCATTCAGTTTTTCAATTCAACACCATAACTGGCTCTGCGTGTACCATGGTTCCCCTGTCCAAACTCCGGGCCCCTGCCAAAGGGCCTTTTCCATACAGACACACAGAAAACATTATCTGCAGCATTACACTGGGAAGCCCTCCCACCCACTTCCCAGCATGCAATGGCTCCCTTTGTCCACATAAGTGTTTCCTCCCAGGCAGGACAAGGCAATGGCGTCAGAGCAGCCAGACCAATCACGTGCATCCTGGGCTACCCCTGAGGCCGTCTAGCCGTAACAGCTGAGACTGTGAAAATCATGTGTAATCATGGGGAGAGAGGCTCTGGCATTATTTCAGACATGCAGCACAAGTCCTGTGATTGTGTGCCAGCGGCAGGACAGAGTGTCAGATACTAGATGCCGGCAGAAACACAAGGTGCCGAAGCAATTGCCTGTAATTTTGGAGGCATGCTGCGGCAACTCAGGACAAGCAGACATTACGAGGGCAAGAGAACCTATCACTATAACCTAAAACCATGTTCTTTCAGGAACATTTCTGAAAGTGATATCTTAATTTACACTCCTGGGGGGGGATAATGGGAAAAAGATAGCAAAACTATGAGCTAACTAGAAAGAGGAGATGTTTTGTCAATGTAGATTAGCAGAACTTTGCAGCCTGCTGAAAACACAAGGAATGATACATGCACTTATCTTTTTATGAGTTGTAATATGTTGATGAAACAGCAACAAGCCAAGAGCTCTGTGATTTTCCAAACACTCTGCAATGTGATTCGAGTTCACATGGCCCTGATGAAACCGCGTTAGGAAACCTGAGAACACAAATTAGAGTTATGAGTCATCAGTTGAAAAATACCCACTTCCAGTTTCTTTAGATTTAAACTGTCTTATATTTGAACTCCTTTGCTGTTTTAAACATGCGTTTATACTATTGACATTTTTACATTTAGTTTTCTTCATTAGTTCTTCACTTTAGTTCTCTCAATTAATAGTTCTTATTTATGATTCGTGACTACAGTACAACTTATAACTTTAATATGACAAAGTCTTTCATTGTCTAGTACCAATGAGATCTCTGTAAGGTTCTGTAGTCATTTTAAAACCAATGTCACAATTATTTGCTTTTATTGAACTTTCTCTTTGGAACTGAACTAAGTAACATGTATTAAGCTGTCAGGAAGAAATGGAAAACAGTTTCCCACATGCAGCCATGGAGCTTTCTGAATGACTGCACAGTAACGCTACCCAAACTTCCCCCGGCTAATAGCTGTAGGCTTGATGGACAAATGAGCCAATTAGAACATCTGCAGATGTCATCAAGTGTTATAGAAGTGAATGGACTGCTTGACAGGGATGTCTCTAAATCCTATGTAACACATATTTGCATTTGTTCATATCATGAAAGGTTTAAATAGGTTTGTAGCCTAATATATTATTAAAAAAAAAATAAAACATTGTAAACAATGTTAAAAAAAACAGACAAATAAAACAAAACAATAAAATATTGTTTTGGAAGTTACTTTTAAAATTTATGTGTCTTAAAAAAATGTGTCACTTCTGTGTTTATTTTTTATAATCCAGAGTTTTCTCACTTCAATTTACAAATATTTAAATTAATATTTTGCGAACCCATGTTTGCTCTTTTCTGGCCAGAGATGACAGGATTTTCTTTGGCCAAAAGAGAGTGTGAGAACTAGGGTAATCAGTTCATTTCGCTCCATTAGGAATAACATACTTATGTATAAATGGTCTGTCTAAGCTTGGAGTAAATTTTATATTCAGTTCAACTCACATTTATTTGTATAGCGCTTTTCACATCAGATAACGTTTCAAAGCAGCTTTACAGAAATAGCGTGTCTATGTTACAAAAGCCAATATCACAAATATACAGTTGTAGGACAGTACAAATTATAGTGCAAAAATCATATATGCATTTAAATATAATTAGTGTGCATCTTAAAAGCAATGATAATGTAGTCAGAATGATAATATTTCATTAATAATTTTGTTTATTTTATATTTAAAACCCGCTGTAAAGCCTTCATACTTTAAAGTTTCATTTTTAGGTTACATGTCTTTTGTAATCATGATGAAAGTACAGATCAGACAGGAACTGGCAGGGGGAGGAAGGAATAAGATGCAAAGGACACGTGTCAGATTTGTACTCGCATCGCCTGCATAAGGGCCATGGCTCAACATGCCAGAGCATGTGTGTTATGTACTAGGGCCACGGCTTTGACTTTTATACACTAATCTGCCGCAATACATACAACACAAAGTTCAACAAGTTCATTTTCCTTTAGAAATGAATCTGTGCCTAATACAACAATAAATATATTGTAAATATTTGAGTAAGTCCAATATTCTAACTAGTGTCACTACAGCGTCTCATAGCTTGATCTGTAACCGTGTGAAGGAAGTTCTGTGTCTGTAGAATAAAACTAGATGCTGTTCAAACAAACTACATCAAAACATCTACTATGTATCATTTAGATATAATGGGTATTTTCATAAATAGCTTCCACAATGAATAAAATTTCTCTCCCTCTTTCTTTTTTTAGATTCTTTCCATGACGTCTGTCAGGAGACAATCTCAAAAAACAGACAGTCTTTGGTGAGTTAATACTGTCATGAGAAAACACCACATTTTTCTTAGAGCTTCACAGACCGGTTGGTTCTAAAAGATATTTAAAGCCAATTGAGCAAAGACAAAGCAAAATTGTCCGGACTATTTTATTTGTTTTGTTCTGTCTTGTCTGCTCAGCCAGTTTAAATCATGCGCAGTTGTCAGTGAGACACAACCCTTCATAACAAAGATTTCAGCTACTTATGAAAACATCTATTTGCATTTAGTTTAGAGAAAATGCCCTCCTGGCTTTTCATGTGGCCCCTAACGCAATTAGTTTCTGACTACAGTCACGCAGATGTGAAATGGCCACATCTAAACATCTCTGAAGACACATGAGGAGAAGCAGGGTCATGATCCATCGCACGAAACGACAGCCAAGATGATTCATGCAGAAAATGACCTCTATTATCTAGCCGTTGCAGTGACCCTGACAATTGTGTGTGTTTCATTATGTCAGTCACTTGATATGATATACTCATTCCACATAATGAGCGCCATTTAACAGGGTAAACTCTTTGATGTGAGGATCCTGCTGGGCTAAAGTTGGCAACAATTTGCTGGCAAGAGGACAAATCTTGTCAGCACCCGTAATGACAAAATCTAATGGCAAGGCGAACACACGCACGCACGCAACCATGGCCGTCCCAGGGTCACGTAAACAAAGGACACTATAGCTTCATTGAAAGTCTGTTTTCTCAAGAGTATAAGCGAGTTTGGGCAAATCATCCCCGTAAGCAGACTGTGTAACTGGAGATGTGACACCGAAACAGGGAGGAACGGAGCGTGTCACTGTGGTTAACTGATTGGCTAGATATTACATTTGCTGCTTTCTTTTTCTTCACTTTCTCCTGGTCATCTCATCAATGGGCCAGCTGGAGGGATTCCTGGCAGAGTGATTTGGAATTATATCATAAAATCACATTGCCAGGGATTTCCAACCAGCTGTGAACTGTTTACTTCTGGAAAGACTCCGTCGGCTGACCCTGCTTACACCCTGATCGATGAAGCCATCAAACCTGTCCCATAATCGAATAACAGAAAACGCACCAATATTTTTCCCGCCATGCCCAGGGGACCGAACAACTTACCCTCAGAATGACCCATAACTCAGGGTTGAAACCATACTAGTGTTATACATTGAAATAGAAAGCTTGTATCTGTAGGTTCCACATATGTTTTGTTTAGCCTTTTTCGTTCATTGGATAAACACTGGCTCTCGGTCTTATGACTGTGGTTTTGGGAAACTAGAAACATGATACTAGGCTATCGTGCCATACAGACATACAGCACATATAAAAAGCTGTGGCTACGGCAGCTGCAGCAGTCTTTGGAACGGGTGGTACATGTGGTGGGTTCTGGAATTAGCACCATACCACTTAGTTGAATAATTGGATGTCTGAGGAAAAATGTGATAATGCATTCATTAAGCAAACTACATAGTGACTTTATATTTAGATTTATTTAAAAACAAGCTTAGACAACTTTGAGGACTTCCGAGAACTTAATAATTTTATTTAAT